>JASFAX010002447.1:0-45929 GCA_030737875.1 Allium sativum
CGTTTGCCTAGTTTCAACGCCTTGGCCTCCTCTCTCCTCGCCGTCGTCGTTGGTGGCTCTGTCACCACCTCGAGGCGTTGAGAAGAAGAATTAGGGTTCTACAGTATATTTGAGCATGTAAGTGTCTGGACTTAATTGGGTTCTGTGAAACGGAGTTGGGCTTGATATTGGTTATGTAAGGTGGAAAATGGGGGGGATGAAGAAGAGAAGAGGAACTGGGATCAGTTCGGGTGGAGAAATGTTGGAGTGAAGGAAAGGGAAAGGTGCCTATAAGACCGGATCGGGTCGGAGCAGAAAAAGGCAAAAGAGAGAAAACAAAACCCACTTGATCGGATCGGATGGTGTTTACAAGGCCGGATCGGGTCTGAGTAGAAAAAGGCAAAAATAAAGGGAAAACAAAACCTACCTGGTTGGGTCGGATGAGAAGAAGGATTACTAAAGCTGATCCGACCCGCTCCGAAAGCCTACATCTGAGCCGATCCGGTTTTACTCACTGGGTGCGAACGTCTGCTTCCGATCGAAACATGACTTTGCCCTCTGATCCGATCCCAATACAGATATCCGAACCGAACCGAAACAGCCTAACTTAATGTGCAAGAATTTTTTCAATTATCTTAATCAATGTATGGCATTACCTTCAACTTGACAAACAGTAAGGATAGCGCCTTCCGAACATAACAAACATCAAGAACTATTCTGACACATTATTGCTTCTTTGAATCTTCATATCGCGCTTTCATGTGTTTGCCCTGCATTTTTGTTACACGTAGCACACACTTTGTAACACCCCACCTCCACTATGGTCACTAACAAAGGGAATGCACTAGTTTTGGTGGAGTATTATCTAGGTAAACATACACAGTGATATCACAAGGCAGAACATAAATAAAGCAGCGGTAGAAATTAAAAACCAAATTTTTATTACTTTCAAGAAAAGAGTCAAAACCCCATATATCCAAGGTACAAATTATTCCATTACATCAAGTTCCAAATAAAGAAGCATAAACTTAAGATAACAAAAGTAAATTATTCCCCATAAATAGCAGAACTGCACCCATAGCATAGCTCAAGACCAAATCGTACATGAGCTGACAGAAAGCAAGCTAAATCCAAGCTAAGAGCTAATGTTTCCTCCCTAAGAACCTGGGGGAGGGGGGAAACGAAAGAAAAAGAGGCGAAAGAAAAAGGGTCAGTCATAAGACTGGTAAGCCCTAGTGACTTTCAATATAAAAACTAGTAAAGGTAACATGACATGTGAAAACTGGAATTAAACATAAGGATGATAACAGGACTGGTATGATAATTAAGATAACAAGATAAGTCAAGTCTAGCATCGCATATTCAAGATTCGCTGCACCCACTGTACTGGTATCTTAACCCATGTCAAGTATTAACCATGAGATGATTCCTTGGCCCAATATCATGAAGTGACCCATTACGGGGTCCTACGGTACGATCTATTAATCTATCGGCTCCCTACAAGTTCTAGCTCGTCATGTGTCTATGTCATACGGCCCTATCCTGAAATGTATCACCTGCGCTAGGTCCACCATAGGGTGTATCAGGCCCTATGGTGCCAACCAC
This sequence comes from Allium sativum, assembly GCA_030737875.1. Classification (NCBI taxonomy): domain Eukaryota; kingdom Viridiplantae; phylum Streptophyta; class Magnoliopsida; order Asparagales; family Amaryllidaceae; genus Allium; species Allium sativum. The sequence goes on from JASFAX010002447.1 coordinate 1,585, forward strand.
CGACACGAATCAAGCACGCATAGTGTAAACCTACTGGTGCCTAATGCCTGCTTTTTCAACTCCGGACTACGTGCACGACCATAGTCCTCCTGAACCTACAATGGCGCACCTACTCAGCCGTCGTTCTGGTCGCTTACAATCAGCCCAGTAATCGTGCCCCACCCTGCCTAGTCCCAGGGTATCGTGACACATCTAAGTGGGTTACTGCTGAAAAAGACCGCGTAACTAGGGTTTCTAATGGGTTAAATGTTGTCATTCAAATTCGTGACTTAAGCCTATCCAAATCATGTATCAAGTCGGTTATGTGTGTTCAAGCGGTTCAAGACTTAACCCTATCAAATCATCGTGTCAAACTGGTTAAGTATATTCAAGTGGTTCATGAATTAACCCTATCATGTGGCATTAATTCATTAATGCACCCCAACCTCTCACATTAGACTAATTGTTGTGGTCACTGGATTTGCCGGGCGGTTCCGGGCAGATTTACACCACAACATAGTCTATCCTCGGGTTTTATGTGCAATATGACCAACTACCCGCATTGGATCCTATTGTTTGCAGTCACTGGATTTGTCGGGCGGTTCCGGGTAGATTTACACTGCAAACTCAACCCAACCTCGAGTTGGCCATTTTTAAATTCATTCTAAGTGTCATGTCCAGATTCAAGTTTCGAGTCTAAATTCATGTCAAGTTTTCAGGTCATGTTTCATGTCAAATCGTGTCAAGTTCATGTCCATATCCCGGTTCAATTTATAACAACGTTCATGTTCAAGTTCAAAGCCAATACATGTTTTACCTAATCTACCCAAACCGTATTCCCCTCGCACGTAAACTTGAATCGAAACAAATAAATCTAATTAGGGAATAACATAAAAAGGGACGGGTATAAGGTGGAAAAAGTGATTACTAGCATAGCATGGTATAGCTTGAGATAAATGATTATAACACTACTGGCATATGGAATATCGGCCTCAAACATAAAGATTCCAAATCTAGCAAAATAAGGTACTAGTCAAGATAACAGTTGACATAAGGTGATAGTCATGGTAACGGTTGACATAAGGTGATAGTCATAAACTTGTGACTAATAGCAGATTCAACATTGCAGGCATGATAATATGAGGGGGTTTTCTTTTTGATTTACAACATGAATAGGCCCCAAATCAATGTCATAGTAATATACCCAAAAGTCAAGATCCAAGATGAACAAGAATGGATGTAAAACAGTCATCATACACTAGTCCAATTTGAATTTACAACATATTCGTATTACGTTTACAGTTTAAATCTAAAAGTAACTGGGGCTTACCGATCGTGGTTCAAGAATTAGAAAAAGAAAGTCGATGTTGAATCTTTATATGCTTAGTCGAGTCCTAACAGAAATCCCCAAATTAGCAATTCTCTTAACGTAATTTCGACGTAGAAGAAGTAGTCCCTTTTTCTAACTTTTCAACCAGAATTAGAGCAGCATAAGGTCAGAGAGAATTTTGTGTAGAGAGACTAGTGTTAGGGGCTGTTTATATAGGGTCGGGTCAACGAATGTAGACAGAAACGAGGCCAGAAACATCAAAGTGAATCCAGCTTCAAAAGTGGGCTCGGCCACCAGGTCGACCCCAGGTCGACACCCAGGTCGACCTGGTCCTGGGTAGGTCGACTCTATGGTCGACCCCCAGGTCGACCTGGTCCTGGGCGGGAAATTTCCCGCCCAGTATGTTCTGTGGTTTGAATTCGAAATTTTAATTCGAATTCTGAGCTGTTTGAAATTTTCTGAAAACTTCGAAGGGTCATAACTTGGTCATACGGACTCCAATTTTCGAAAACTCGGACTCGTTTCCAAGCAGAATTTCGAGTCGAACGCAATGGCATAACCCGTTTCCCTTGATTCTCATTTTAAAAATTAATTCTGCCTTGATTTATAGTTATAACACGTTATCAAAATACGGGTTGTTACATTCTCCCCTCCTTAAAGGATTTCTTCCCAGAAATCTCTAAGTTAGGGAGGATGTGTCCTACCATCCATCATCTATCTACTCAAAACATCATCCACAAGCAACCATTGTCCTTAAAAGTTTCTAGTGTTGTATGAACATATGCAGAAAGCGTGTGTATATGTACTTACCTAATGTAAAAGATCAGGTGGTTACTGATTCAGTAGACCTCCTTAATGCAAAATATGTTAATGTAATGAATCCAACATGTATGCAAAATTCCTAACATACTTTATAATCTCTACATGAGTGCACAAACATTCATTCATATGCAACATCCACGTGATAGCATAACAAGTTCCATCCATGTACAAGTATAAGCACTCATGCATATGCAACATGAAAATGTGACTGAGCCGATCTAGTGCCTAATGTGTGTCATGCATCCACTAGCAATCACTTGCAAACACTTGCAACCATTTGCGAACATCAACCATAACATGTTTAAATCACATGTTTACATCCATATGGTTCTACCTAAGGTTCTCAAGATAAGGTCGAAAAGATAACAAGACAAATGTAGGTAGTAGAAGTATGATACGAAAAGGTTTTTTTTAAGTTTATAGGAAAAAGAGATCGAGAATGTAACCTCAAAAAGAAATGGGTAAAAGCGCGCGTATCTTCTCTTCGGTTTCCCAAGTTGCGTCTTCTTGGGCTTCACTCCACTGAACTTTAACTAGCTTGACTTCTCGATTCCTTAGCTTCTTGATCTCCGTTCCTAAGATACGAATCGGAACTCGCCTCAATGTTGCTTTTTTTTGCACTTCTGCGCCTTCAAGGGTGCTTGGTGCAACCACTTCGGCTGATTCATGTAAGCACTTTCGGAGATGCGAGACATGAAAGACATTGTGTACTCCGGCCAGCCTCTGGGGTAATTCTACCTTATAGACCATCTGCCCAACCCTCTCAGTGATAGGGAACGGTCCTACGAACCTTGGTGCTAGCTTTCCAATTGCTCCAAAACGAACTACATTGCATAACGGAGAAGCTTTTATAAAGACCATATCTCCGACTTCGAACTCTAAGTTTGTCCTTCTCTTGTCCGCATAAGATTTCTGTCTATCTTGGGCTGTTTTCATCAGTCTTCGTATCAACTCAACCTTCTCAGAAGTGTCCCTTATCATGTCGGGCCCAAGTATAAGTCTGTCTGTCGTCTCCCACCAACAAGTTGGCGATTTGCATGGTCTTCCATACAGGGCTTCGAACGATGCCATTCCGATGCTAGCTTATTAACTATTATTATATGCAAACTCCACGAGAGGAAGATGGTCTTCCCAAGTACCACCAAAGTCAAGAATGCATAGCCTCAGGAGATCTTCTAGTACCCTATTTACCCTTTCGGTTTGTCCATCCGTCTGTGGGTGATAGGCCGTGCTTAAACTCAGTCGTGTACCCATGGCTTCTTGCAGACTATTCCAAAACTGGCTAGTGGAAATCGAGTCACGATCGCTAACTATACTAGAAGGAACCTCGTGCAACCGTACTACCTCTCGAAGCTAAATAGACGCTAGCCATGATGCGGTCCTCTTGCTTTTCACCGGAATGAAGTGAGCACTTTTCGTGAGTCTATCAACTATGACCCATATGCTAGTATTTCCCTTCATTGACCTAGGCAGTCCATCCGCGAAATCCATCGAGATACTCTCCCATTTCCATTGCGGAACCTCCAAAGGATGTAATAGCCCACCGGGCTTCTTCGACTCGGCCTTTACTTGTTGGCACACCATGCACTTCGAAACGAACTCTGCCACGTCCTTTTTCATTCCAGCCCAAAAGAAAATGTGTTTCATATCTCTGTACATCTTATCCCCTCCAGGATGTATGGTCATCTTCAAGTGATGCGCCTCTTCGAGAACTTTCCTTACTAGGTCTCCCACTTGTGGGACACATAGCCTTCCATCGTGCCTTAGCCATCCCTTGTCATCTATGGCATACCTACCGAGGTGACTTGACGTCTTACCACTAATAAGCTTGTCCATGATTTCGACTATATGTGGGTCTTCCTTCTGTGAAGTCCCTACTTGATCTAGAAGTGTAGGTCTTAACTCAAGAGATGCTAACGTAGCAGTCAATGACTCATCAGCAGGTGTAAAATCAAAGGTTGCTATAAACTCAAGGCTTTTCCTTTCAACAAACAAGGGGCTCAAAGTCAAACTTTTTCTACTTAGCGCGTACGCCACCACGTTACCCTTGCCAGGGGTATAAGCTATATTGAAGTCATATGATGTCAAGAATTCCATCCACCTCTGTTGTCTCAGATTCAAATCTTTCTGTGAGAAGAGGTACTTAAGCGATTTGTGGTTGGTATACAGCTCAAACCTCTCCCCTAGAAGATAATGGCACCAAGCTTTAAGCGCAAAAACAATCGCGGCCAACTCCAAGTCATGCGTGGGATAGTTTTTCTCATGAACTTTAAGTTGTCTGCCCCCGTAGCATACTACTCTTCCATCTTGCATTAGAAAAGCGCCTAATCCCATGCCGTACGCATATGTGTACACCGTAAACACCTTGCCTCTGTCAGGTAATGCCAAAGCTGGAGCTGTGGTGAGGGCTTTCTTGAGTCTCTGAAAAGCAACGTCACACTCTATGTCCCATGCAAAAGATAGGTTCTTCTTTGTTAACTTAGTAAGAGGGGATGAAATCTTAATGGACTTCCTGTAGTAGCCCGCCAAACCGAGAAAGCTCCTCACCTCCGTTGCATTCTTAGGAATTTTCCAGTCTTGTACCGCAACTACCTTTGCGGGGTCCATGGCTATGCCTTGCTTAGAAACTACATGTCCAAGAAACCGAACTTCCTTCCTCAAAAATTGGCATTTGGAGAACTTAGCCTTTAACTGGTGTGCTCTAAGCGTTTCCATGACTTCCTTGAGATGTCTAGCATGCTCTTCTTCATCTTTTGAGAAGATCAAAATATCATCCACGAAAACTACCACAAATTGTTAAGGAACTCCCGAAACACCCTACTCATCAAATCTACAAAATACGCGGGTGCATTCGTTAACCCAAAGGCATGATTAGCCATTCGAAGAACCCATCTGGAGTCCTAAACGCAGTTTCGTCAATGCTATCCTCGGCCACTCTAAGCTGATGGAATCCTGTGGCTAGATCGAGTTGAGAGAAAACAGATGCCCCCACAAGATGGTCAAACAAATCGTCGATTCTTGGTAGTAGGTGCCTATTTTTCTTAGTTAGCTTGTTTAACTCACGATAATCTACGCACAGACGAAGCGAACCATCCGCCTTAGTAGCAAATACTACCTGAGCACCCCATTCAGAAATGCTTCGTCTTATGAAATTTTTCTCAAGCAACTCCTTAACTTGTTTACTGATCTCTCTTCTTTCTCGCGGGGCCATGTGCCTAACGGGCAATGAAACTGGCTTGGCATTATCAACAAGATAAATTCGGAAGTCTATCTCGCGTTTAGGAGGTAACCCCCTCACCTCATCAAAGACATCTGGATATTCTCGGACCACTCTTACAGATTGCAAATTATCGACGGATGAGTCAAGAGATTCAAGATAACACAACATGACCGGACCCTTAGGGTTACAAGAAATTTCAAGGGTATTACCAAGGCGAGTCATGAGCCTCACTACCCTTCGTTTACAATCAAGAATGGCTCCATAATCGGATAGCCAATCCATACCTAGGATCAAACCGTATCCCATAAATCCGAGAACATAAGCATTACACATGAATTCTACGCTTAAGATAGAGATCCTCAAATCCACACACATCATAGATAAATGGGCGGAGCCCCCAATTGGATTTGAAACTATAACGGGCTCCTCAACCAGACTAGTACTTAGGTGTAGATTTTCAACAATACCAGAAGAAATAAAAGTATGCGATGCGCCAGAGTCAATTAAGGTTCGAACAGGAAAGTCAGAAATGTAAACAAGGCTTTCTATGGAAATATTACTACCTCGGTCAAGAGCTGGAGTGGTGTTGAGAGCATGCAACTGCCCTCCAGAAGGTCCTGCTCGCTGGGTCTGCCCTTGCCCCTATCCTTGATTCTTAGGGCAATCCTTGTTGATGTGTCCAGTATCTCTACAATGAAAGCATTCACCCAACTTTCTCTTCTTCTTTCTACAGTTTGTAGCTAGATGTGTCGTAATACCACAAAAGTTACACTTCCTTGTCTCACATGCCTTGTTATTATTGTTGTTGTTGCCCTTGTTATTCTTGTTGCCTCCCTTCTTGAAGTCAACTTTCTTATTCTGAGTCTCATTAGGCTTAACCTCCTTCTTGCTATTCTTGTCTTCCTCATGAAGTAGGGCCATATCCACCAAGCTTTCAAAGGTCGCCCCCATGGGTATATGAGTTATGGACAAACTGTGTAGTGGCTCGTTCAATCCTCGAGCAAAGCGTACAGCCTTTTTCTGGGCCGTGTTGACCAAATCCAAACCGAACCGAGCAAGCTGATTAAACTTATTCACGTACTCGCTAAAAGACATGTCCCCTTGCTTGAGTGCTAGGAACCTCTCCATTTGAAGGTTCTTTTCTGCTGACGATAAGAATTTAAGCCCAAACCTGTCTCTAAAGTCTGCCCAAGTCTCAATTGGCCTGGTAGCATTGGTGACTTCCCACCAAAATGCAGCTTCCTTTTTCAACAACCATGTTGCCAACAGAACTTTTCTATGGTCCTCCACATCAAAGATAATAAACAAGTCTTCAGTCTCCTTTAGCCAGTTTCATGCCTCAACAAAGGTTTCAGTTCCAACGAAGTTCTTGTCGCCCATTGCTTTAAAGTCTTTGCATATTTTGGCAAAGGCAGTACCAGGAGGAGGAGGAACCGCGGCCACTGGGGGAGGAGGAGGAGGGATGTCTATCGGGCCCACGCCATTGGCCCTAGCTTCTAAGTACCTTCGGAACCATCCAGGTACGGGTACTCCCTCAGGAACGTTAAGATCAGACATGCTGGAAAGTGAAAAAGAAAAAAGATTCAAATGAGGAAACAAAGGAAAGTGCTAATAGTTTTTGGGGAATAGCCTTTTTTAAACATAAAACTTTTATTGAAAAAAAATGCTTCTTTATATACGGTTTTGGAAAATAGTTTTAGAAGGTTTTTAAAACTTTTGTCCCATCTGGTAACCTTCTGCTCTGATACCAAGTGTAACACCCCACCTCTGCTAGGGTCACTCACAAAGGGAATGCACTAGTTTTGGTGGAGTATTATCTAGGTAAACATACACAGAGATATCACAAGGCAGAACATAAATAAAGCAGCGGTAGAAATTAAAAACCAAATTTTTATTACTTTCAAGAAAAGAGTCAAAACCCCATATATCCAAGGTACAAATTATTCCATTACATCAAGTTCTAAATAAAGAAGCATAAACTTAAGATAACAAATGTAAATTATTCCCCATAAATAACAGAAGTGCAGCAATAGCATAGCTCAAGACCAAACCGTACATGAACTGACCGAAAGTAAGCTAAATCCAAGCTAAGAGCTAATGTTTCCTCCCTAAGAACCTGGGGGGAGGGGAAAAACGAAAGAAAAGGAGGCGAAAGAAAAAGGGTCAGCCATAAGACTGGTAAGCCCTAGTGACTTTCAGTATAAAAACTAGTAAAGGTAACATGACATGTGAAAATTGGAATTAAACATAAGGATGATAACAGGACTAGTATGATAATTAAGATAACAAGATAAGTCAAGTCTAGCATCGCATATTCAAGATTCGCTGCACCCACTGTACTAGTATCTTAACCCATGTCAAGCATTAACCATGAGATGATTCCTTGGCCCAATATCATGAAGTGACCCATTGCGGGGTCTTACGGGATAATCTATTAATCGATTGGCTCCCTACAAGTTCTAGCTTGTCATGTGTCTGTGTCATACAGCCCTATCCTGAAATGTAGTCACCTATTCTAGGTCCACCATAGGGTGTATCAGGCCCTATGGTGCCAACCACCGACACGAATCAAGCACGCACAGTGTAAACGTACTGGTGCCCAATGCCTGCTTTTTCAACTCCGGACTACGTGCACGACCATAGTCTGCCTGAACCTACAATGGCGCACCTACTCAGCTATCGTTCTAGTCGCTTACAATCAGCCCAGTAATCGTGCACCATCCTGCCTAGTCCCAGGGTATCGTGATACATCTAAGTGGGTTACTGCTGAAAAGGACCGCGTAACTAGGGTTTCGAATGGGTTAAGTGTTGTCATTCAAATTCGTGACTTAACCCTATCCAAATCATGTATCAAGTTGGTTAAGTGTGTTCAAGCGGTTCATGACTTAACCCTATCAAATCATCGTGTCAAAGTGGTTAAGTATATTCAAGTGGTTCATGACTTAACCCTATCATGTGGCATTAATTCATTAATGCACCCCAACCTCTCACATTAGACTAATTGTTGTGGTCACTAGATTTGTCGGGCGGTTCCGGGCAGATTTACACCACAACATAGTCTAACCTCAGGTTTTACGTGCAATATGACCAACTACCCACATTGGATCCTATTGTTTGCAGTCACTGGATTTGTCGGGCGGTTCCGGGCAGATTTACACTGCAAACTCAACCCAACCTCGAGTTGGTCATTTTTTAATTCATTCTAAGTGTCATGTCCAGATTCAAGTTTCGAGTCTAAATTCATGTCAAGTTTTCAGGTCATGTTTCATGTCAAATCGTGTCAAGTTCATGTCCATATGCCGGTTCAAGTTATAACATCGTTCATGTTCAAGTTCAAAGCCAATTCATGTTTTACCTAATCTACCCAAACCGTATTCCCCTCACACATAAACTCGAATCGATACAAATAAATCTAATTAGGGAATAACATAAAAAGGGACGGGTATAAGGTGGCAAAAGTGATTACTAGCATAGCGTGGTATAACTTGAGATAAATGATTATAACACTACTGGCATATGGAATATCGGCCTCAAACATAAAGATTCCAAATCTAGCAAAATAAGGTACTAGTCAAGATAACAGTTGAAATAAGGTGATAGTCATGGTAACGGTTGACATAAGGTGATAGTCATAAACTTGTGACTAATATCAGATTCAACATTGCAGGCATGATAATATGAGGGGTTTTTCTTTTTGATTTACAACATGAATAGGCCCCAAATCAATGTCACAGTAATATACCCAAAAGTCAAGATCCAAGATGAACAAGAATGGATGTAAAACAGTCATCATACACAGGTCCAATTTCAATTTACAACATATTCATATTACGTTTACATTTTAAATCTAAAAGTAACTGGGGCTTACCGATCGTGGTTCGAGAATTAGAAAAAGAAAGTCGATGTTGAATCTTTATATGTTTAGTCAAGTCCTAACAGAAATCCCCAAATCAGCAATTCTCTTAACGTAGTTTCGACGTAGAAGAAGTAGTCCCTTTTTCTAACTTTTCAACCAGAATTAGAGCAGCGTAAGGTCAGAGAGAATTTTGTGTAGAGAGACTAGTGTTAGGGGCTGTTTATATAGGGTGAGGTCAACGAATGTAGACAGAAACGAGGCCAGAAATATCAAAGTGTATCCCGCTTCAAAAGTGGGCTCGGCCACCAGGTGACCCCCAGGTCGACACCCAGGTCGACTCTATGGTCGACCTGGTCCTGGGCAGGTCGACTCTATGGTCGACCTCCAGGTTGACCTGGTCCTGGGCGGGAAATTTCCCGCCCAGTCTGTTCTATGGTTTGAATTCGAAATTTGAATTCGAATTCTAAGCTGTTTTGAACTTGAATTTTCTGAAAACTTCGAACGGTCATAACTTGGTCATACGGACTCCGTTTTTTGAAAACTCGGACTCGTTTCCAAGCAAAATTTCGAGATGATCTCAATGGCGTAACCCATTTCCCTTGATTATCATTTTAAAAATTAATTCTGCCTTGATTTATAGTTATAACATGTTATCAAAATATGGGTTGTTACACACTTTAGTTCACATACACGCACAGGGGACACGGGCAACTTTACTCTAATTCTTGCTATTGTTTCTTCAATAGTCTAGCAATCATGGCCAAGAGACGTTCATCTAGGTTAGCAAAGAAGATGGAAGCTACGGAAGCTTCTGGGAAAGTTACTATTGACGACATATCTTCTTCTTCAGACCCTGAATGGGACGATGAGGGCCCAGATTACGATGTAGGGACACATAATAATGAAACACCTTCTGATAGCGAAGTTTCTCTGGGCTATAAGGAGGAAGGAGGGATAGGAGATAATCGAGCTCCTGATGAGTTTGAGTCTGCCATCATCTATGAGTCAGCCATAGACTCTATTGAATCAACGATTGACGATGACAGACTTGTTCGCATATGTTTAAAGCATGGGATATTGAAAATGGATACCCTGGTACCTTTGAAAACTGACCGTCCTCACAATCCCCCCGAAGGATTTATGTAGATTACCCGATTGATGTATATGGTTGGGGCTATTCCACCATTTCCGCCTTTTGTTGTCGACTTTCTAAGACAGATGCGGATTGCCCCCATGCAGTTACATCCCAACTCCAATGCTTACTTATATACTTTATATATAGCATACAGAGAAATTTTAGGTACAGAGCTCACTTTCGACGACGTCCACTTTTTTTATAATTTCAAGCATCGGACTCAGGAAACTCCTTCCTTCGCTTACTACAAATCAGTCCCAAAAAGGAAAATTATTACAGCCCCATTTAGCAGCAAGGCCGGCGATTCCAAGCTAGAATGGTTTTATATCAGGCAACAACCGGGATGTGCCAGGAGATGGACAAAATCAAGTATGGCATCGATTTTCTAGATCTTCATTTAGAATGTTCACACCAACACATTAATCCGCTTTCTTTTTTGTTTGCAATTGATAATCCAAAACAAATATCGGGTCAAGTGTACTTGATCGGATGCATCGGCTCCTCAATGGCGATCAAAAATTTCTTACCATTGATGAAGTCCTTAAGGATGAATACCTCCATCATCACGGGCTATTGTCTATTACCCGTAGCATAGGTCATGGGTCGGGTCCATATGTATACATCCCCCCAATGGACATAATTCCTGGAATGGGCGAGAGCTCGAAAAGTCCAACAATGCCTCTTCGGACTTCACCTTCTCCATCCTCAACTCAGGACGATGAATTGGCCAACATAGCCGAAAGGCACAAAGAAGGGTACATCGTCCCTGATGATGCTATCTCTCCTGAGAAGTCAACGTCTCCTAAGAACTGCCAATAGACGCTTCTGAAGGGGATGTCCCTACCACCGATGATTCCACATTTCAAGGTTTGGGAGATCCCCCCTACTTGAAACCATCTACACTTCAGAGGATTTTGGCACAAATCCTTTAGTTTTTACTTCTTCAGAGGAGACTACTCCTGTTAAGGCCAAAGAGCCCACTCGCGCTGGCTTGGCTTCAGACTCGGGTTTGTCGGGGGGAACACCACTTAGGATGCACTTAACACAATATCACCACACTTCACAGCACTTACTTCTCATGAGAATATTGATTCTGAATTCCACTTACATTGTTACGCAGGTATAATGTCTCGTCCTTACTATGACGTCAGGAAAATACGTCGCAGCATGACTAGACCCCCTTCCGATGTCGAGCATGATCGCTGCGAAAGCCGGGGTAGAGAGGACAGAAGGCCTCATCATTCTTATCAGTCGCACACCTCGCGCTCTTGCTCCCCCGTCCGGTCGGATCCGGACCGATACAAAAGCTACCAGGGTCGTCGAGGAGAAGACACATCGCAGCCCAAAGACCAAACTTCTCCTCAGGACAAACGCAGTCGGGAAAGGAGCCCGCCGAAAGATACCGACTCAAGATGCAAGCATAAGGTTTCTGATAAGCAGCCTAGGAAGGGTGATGTGGCCATCATGCCCACTAAACATAAGGATACTGAGCTAACATACTGCGCACCTCCACTATAGGATGCTAAAGCTAAGGTTAAGCGGGCATATCTGGAGAAGCAATTCCCCGACCATTATTTTGAAAATCTGACTTTCTTACCTGCTCTCGAGCCTATTTCCTCGAGGTGGGCAGACAAGGCCAAAGCAAAGATTGACGTAGTCGAAAAACAATATTTGGAGATGTTCAAGTATTCACGTAACCTCTCCAGAATCATTCAAACTTTAATTACGGATACTAACTCGATGAAAAAGACTGCAGACGCCAATGCAAAAGCCTTGAAAAATTTGGAGAAGGACCTCGAGGACATACAAGGCAAACTTGTTATCGCTCAACGAGACGCTACCAACTTTAAAAAGCAATTTGAAGAGTTACAGAAGCATTATCATGACTTGCTAGAATCTCATAGCCAAGAGCGCTTAGAGTTGAAAAAGCAAGCCGAAGATGCTAAGTCGGATAACGCCAAAATGCAACTTGCTTACAATGCTCTTGAGCGAGAAAAAGCCGAGTTAACGAGAAAGAATGCTGAATTGGAGAAGAGAAACGCTGACTTGGCTTCCAAGTTGATGGAGGCCAAGAATAAGGCTGCCCTAGCGGAGGGTAATGTGGAAAGTGTTATTAAGTCCGTCGAAGAGACCCGCAAGCAGCTGTCAGAGGCCTAGGAAGAAGTGCATGGTTTCGGCGAATTACTGATCGAATTCTTCGCGCATATAATTCGTCGCCGAAACATCTCTTGGATTGAAGATTATCCGACTACCTTGGTTCACGTATGGAGCCAAATTATCGAATGGGTGAAAGAGGAACTCAAGGTAGACTCCGTCGACGAATACAAGCTTATGGAAAAATATCTAAGAGATGATGAGCCGGCACGTCTGGCTGAGGGGCATCGCCTCATCGCTGCTGCTATGGAGGAGGAGAAGCGGATGGCCAAACAAAAGAATATCTCTGAGGCTGGCTCTTCTTCTACTACCGCTAAAACTTCTGAAGTTGAGGGATATGAACCCGAAAACCCAGGGATCCCTCAGGCATCTCTTTTATCCCCCATACCCGAGACGGCGTCAGAGACGGCAGTCACTCCAGCTGAGAAATCATCAGAAGCTATTTCTACCTTTTCACCCCAATTTGTCAAAGCTGTCTCCACTTTTCATCACATAACCGGGCAATTGATGAAGGATCCTTTATTTTTTTTCCTCAGTTGATAACTGTTGCTTCTCATTCTATAGGTGTTGAACTAACCAAGAAGACAGGCGTGCCTCAGGGAACCACCACCGGAGCAAAATCCATGGAGAAGGCTCAAGGAGAAAAGGATAAGGCTGTCACAGTAGAGTCAGGAGGGGGACTGAATTGTCTAAGGCTGATGCTCCTCATGATGACGAGATGATAGACGCCTTGAAAGGCGATGGCGGTAGCGAGGGACATAAGGAAGAGCCTGATGTGGCTATAATCGGGGATTCAAAAAGCGCTGATAACATCACTTTGGCTGAAATGAAAGCCGAACAAGATAGACGTATGAAACTAAAAGTTGAAGACCTGAACCCTGAAAGCCTCAAGCCTCTTGCAGTGGTGGACCCTGGATCAAGGTTAGTTGTTAAGCTTTCAACTAGGTCTATTACAGAAGAGCTTGCTAAAACGTCTTCTCTTGATTCCAGTGCTCCGGCTTCTGGGGAAAAATCAGCTGATTCTAGCACTTCAGTTACAAGGAAGAAAAAGTCGAAACGCATTATGACCGATGCTGAAAAGGAAGCTATGGCTGCTCAGAAAGCCACCAAAAAATCCAAGTCCGATCCAAAGCCCAAACGATGAAGTGCTTTGTTTTATTTTGGCATTTAATTGGTTCGCAATTGTTGCAGCGAGTGCGGCCCTTGCATCTTCTTTTTTGCTTGTTTTCCTTGTACAAACTCACACATTTGTAAATAAAAATAGTTTATTTCCTACAATGCCTGATAGTTGTTAGTTCAGCACTTAAGTGAAAATACAAAAGTATGTCATACTAAAGTTATGTAATGAAGTCATGGTTGTGGGGAATATGTGTGCACATATATGCCCCCAGATAATTTTGGATAATTAAGCAAGAACTATTTAAGATTGATTAAATTAAAAAATCCAAATGTCCCTGATTCTCTGACGGGGCCATATTCCTTTCGTCATTGATGCCTGTTATTTCTAGCATTTTATACTCTCTTGTCTCGTATTCAGGTTAGAGTATCGTTGAGGCGGTCTCTCATCTGTGTGTACCTTCACGCCTCAGAGGACGTCGTCTTCCCGTCCTTTATACTCTCTCTCGATTCTAGAGAGTTAGAGTTAAGAATGTCGTCTTCCCATTCTTCTATGTCTTATCGTACAAGCAATCGTTTTGTTTGTTCCTGCATATAGGTCATCTCCAACTTTCCAAATTTAATTTAACATTTCGTGTTTCACAGTCATAATAGAATAATTGTTGAAGATACAAAATGCAGGAAAGTAAAAGATACACGATATTTTTATAGTGGTTTGGCTAAGTCATAGCCTACATCCACTTTATAATCCTTTATTCACATAAACTGACTTTTTAAGGCAAGTCGTGCCTTTTTACATAGCTTATGAAAACAAAAGAAATGACATTTCATATTTAGCTCAGATATCGTCGTAGGTGCTGAGCGTTCTAGGATCTAGGAATCTCCCCACCGTCCACGGTCGTTAGCTTGAATACTCCTGTATCAAGCTTCCGTTGGATGTTGTATGGCCCTTCCCATTTTGGATCCAATTGGTTCGAAGGTGGGAAGACTCGTTTTAGTACTAGGTCTCCTGGTTCAAAGGTTTTGAGGCGAACTTTCCGGTCGTAATAACGTGCCACTTGATATCGATGTCTCGAGGCATGCAAGTCAGCTTCATCTCTTTTTTCTTCAATCATATCAAGAGATTCTAGGAGGAGTGCTTTATTCGTCATCGGGTCATAGTACGCAACTCGATGAGAGGGGACTTCCAATTCTACTGGGATCACTGCTTCTGACCCAAAGGAAAGTGAATAGGGAGTATGGTCGGTAGCCGTCTTAAAGGTCATCCTGTAGGCCCATAAAGCTAATGGCAACTCATCTACCCATCTAGCTTTGCCCTTTCCCAATCGCTTCTTTAGAATTGATTTGATGACTTTATTTACGGCTTCGACCTGGCCATTTAACTGCGGGTGAGCTACTGCAGTATATCGTTTATCAATCTTATATTTCTGGCAGAAGTTTTTGAATTTGATGCTATCAAATTGCGTCCCTTTATCGGTTATGATGGTCTTCGGGATCCCAAATCGACAAATAATATTTCTGACCACAAAACTGATCACCTTCCTCGTCGTGATGGTTGTTAGAGGTTCCGCTTCCACCCATTTTGTGAAGTAGTCCACGGCAACGATCGCGTACTTAGCTCCTCCTCTGGCAATAAGCAGCACTCCAATAATGTCAATTCCCCACATGGCAAATGGCCACGGACTTACCATTGACTTGAGCTGAGTCGGAGGCGCTCTAGGAACTTTGGCATATCTTTGACATCTATCGCGGCGTCGTGAATAATCAATCGCGTCTCTATTCACATTGGGTCAGAAATACCTGTATTGTAACACTTTCTTTGCTAGGGTTTGGCCCCCAGTGTGATCTCCACACTCACCTTCATGCACCTCTTGCAGTACACGTTTGATGTTGTCATGTGCGATACACTGTAATAGGGGCATTGAAAACCCTTGACCATAAAGGACGTCGTCTTGTAAAACGTATCTTGTGGCCTTTCGTCTTACAGCTCGTCTTTCGCTCTTTTCAACGGGAGGGTTCCATTTTTGAGAAAATTCTTAATTGATGTCATCCAGGATTCTCTTTTTGGTTCGACTTCCAAGGCTAGCTCTACTTCCATTAGGTCGAAACTCGGTGATTCCAACACCTCTATCGGAACAATTTTGGTTTCTTTAGGGTCAACAGAACTTGCTAGCTTCGCCAGTCGATCTGCTTTCTGATTTTCCGCTTTTGGAATGTGTGTTATGCTATAATGCTCCAAATCTTCCAACAACTCCTTTACCTTCTTGAGATAAGTAATGAGTCGAGGTCCTTTAGCAGCAAATTCTTCCCGAACTTGACATACAACTATCTTGGAATCGCAATATATCTAGTGTCTTCACTCCCAAATCTTTAGCGAGTTTTAGCCTGGCAATCGGGGCTTCATACTTGGAATCGTTGTTAGTAGCAGCAAACTCTAACTGTAATGCATAGTAGATAGATCGTCCTTCAGGAGTTATTAAAACAACTCTGGGGCCGGACTTTCTATCATTCTTGGCCCCGTCCGTATATAATTTCCACGGACTAAGCTCTAACTCTCGATCCAAAGTAACTACTTTGTCACCCACCGTCTCCTCTTCAGGAATTATAAATTCTGCTATAAAGTCAGCCAAGGTCTGCCCCCTTATTGAACTTCGCGGCTGAAAGTTCAAATCAAACTGACTCAGCTCGATATTCCATTTAAGTAACCGCCCTGATGCTTTAGGTTTCTGCAACACTTGTCTCAAAGGTTGGTCGGTATACACAACTATTGGGCGTGCCTGAAAATAATGGCGGAGTTTGCGGGAAGCAATCAGGAGGCTATAAGCAAGCTTCTCTATCTTTGGGTAGTTACGTTCTGCAGCAGTTAGTTTTTTTCTTACGTAATACACAGGTTTCTGGATTTTATCCTCTTCACGTACTAGTGTTGCACTGACGGTGTGAGATGATAACGCCAAGTAGACGAACAAATCCTCATGTTGGACAGGCTTTGATAATATTGGAGGCTTTTCTAAGAAGTCTAACAGATTCTGGAATGCCTCCACACAGTCGGGACTCCACTCAAAATTTCGCTTTCCATGTTTTATGAGATCGAAGAAAGGTACACACTTGTCTGTTGCTTTGGTGATGAACCTGCCCAGTGTCGCAACCTTCCCTGTTAAGCTTTGAACATCCTTGATCTTCCGTGGTCCTCTATATTCTGAATTGTTGTTATTTGGTCTGGGTTGATTTCAATTCCTCTGGAACTCATGATAAAGCCAAGGAACTTGCCTGATGCCACGCCAAAAGAACACTTCAGGGGGTTCAACTTCATCCCATACCTTCGTAGTATGCCGAACATTTCTGCTAAGTCCTTCGTATGATCGGGAGATTACTTGGATTTCACGAGCATATCATCCACGTAAACTTCCATGGTTTTCCCGATTTGATTGTTAAACATGTGGTTGACTAGGTGTTGATACGTGGCTCCTGCATTTTTTAATCCAAACGGCGTTACGACGTAACAATACAATCCCAAGTTTGTGATAAAGCTTGTATGCTCTTGATCTGGTATGTGCATGGGAATTTGATTATACCCGGAATAAGCATCCATAAAGGATAAAAGTTCGTGCCCGGCAGTTGAATCCACTAGTTGATCAATTCTGGGAAGAGGAAAGCTATCCTTCGGGCAAGCCTTGTTCAAATCAGAAAAGTCGATGCACGTTCTCCACTTCCCGTTTGACTTTTTGACCAGGATAGGACTCGATATCCAGTCGGGATATTTCGAATCCTTAATGAATCCATTACCTTTTAACTTCTCTACTTCTTCTTTCAAAGCTGTTGGCCGCTTTGGGCCCAACATCCGTCTCTTCTACTTGGCTGGTGGGTGCTTTGGATTAATACGCAAAGAGTGGCTCATGATGGTAGGTGAAATCCCACACATGTCAGCGTGAGTCCAGGCAAACACGTCCAGAATTGCCTTTAAAAAATCAGCCAATTCCCTCGCTCTAACTGGATCCAGTTGCGAGCCGATCTTTAGTACTTTTGTTGGAAATGTTTCATCAGTAGGTATATCAATTGTTATTTCGTTGGGAGTTGCCTTCTTGTCCCTAGGTTCTATATCCTCCCTTGGATCTATATCCTCTAGCACGTCTGAGGGCGACTCTCTTGGGGCAGGACCCCTTAGTTGTTATGCTGAGGCCTCCTTTGGAGGGGTGGAATCATCCTTAGCATCTATATTCAACCCCTTCATTAACATCTTTAACTCTGCCACGTAACAAGCTCGTCCCGTAGCTTGGTCGCCTCTCATCATCCCAACTCCTGAGTTAGTCGGGAATTTAAGCAGCAAGCACCATGGCGCAACACATGCCCTAAATTCGGCAAGGGCCGGTCGGCCTAGGAAAGCATCGTAAGGTGACTCCAAATCCAAAACTACAAACAGCAGGATTCTTACTCTCTGGCGATCTCCCTTCCCTAGTGTGGCTGGTAATTCCACTAACCCCATCGGAGCTGTAGATACTCTGTTAAAGCCACGTATCCATCCTTGACATGGCTTTAAGTCTTTTGCTTCGAGCCTCATTTGTTCGAAAGCTTTCTTGAAGAGGATATTGACCGAGCTACCGTTGTCCACTAACATCTTATGCACTAAAGCGGGGCCAATTGTCGTGGTAATCACTAGCGGATCGCCAGTTGGAGATTGAACTCCATAATCATCTCTACTGCGGAACACGGCATCATCTGACATCGTTTTTTGTTTTTTTATTGGAGTGATGTCTTCAAGGCTACTGCATTCTCCTACTTCAAAATGCTTGGCGGCGTTGATGTACTAGTCCATTGCTTTAAAACTACGACCAACTAAGTGAGGTCTGCCTATAATAGAGTTAATGACGATCCTCTTACCTTTTTGCTAAGCTGTGGGTCTTGAAGCAGGCTGTCTTGGTTCGGGGCTTGTCCCCTTTTCCCCCTGTCCCTTGGGGCGGCCTTGTACTCATCAACTTCCCTTCTCGCAGCAATTTTTCGACGATATCCCTCAAATGACGGCACTCATTGGTGGAATGACCGTGTGTACCATGAAACAAGTAAAACTTTCATGTTTCAATCTCTTTCTCAGTAGAATCTCTGGGCGGTGGTTTTTTGTACTGCAATATGCTGTATCTAAATAAATGTTCTCCAACATATCATTTAACGGCGTGTAATTTTCTAAAGTCTGGAATCTGGGTCTTTTATTAGAGTTATGCCCTCGGTTTCTGTTCCTTCTATTGTCGTTCCCATTTCTGTTGCTATTACCACCACTCTGGTTGCCAACATTTACTTCCACCTTCCCTGAACTGTCACCAGATTGTTTCACAGCAATGTTACTCTTGACACCCACCTTCGAGGCCCCTTCGGACTTTCTCTTTCGATTAGCCTTAGCTTCTTCTCGCCTTAAGCGAACATTAGCCTTTTCATAGAACAGTTCTCTAGTAGGAGGTAGTTTTCCAGCCAAGTAATCCCCGAACTCTATATCAGGATCTACCCCTTCTATCAAGGCCATCAGGATAGTGGGCTCATTGGGATCACTAACTTCGGTGACGACCAGGTTGAAGCGATCCAAATATGACTTCAAAGATTCTCCTGGGGCTTGTTTAATTCGTGACAATTCTATGATGGTCTTGGACTTTTGGGCATGCAGTCGAAACTGATTCATGAAACGCTCACTCAATTCTGTGAAATTTGATACCGACCAAGGAGGGAGTCGGGTGAACCACATCAATGCTACATCTTCAAGGTAGATTGGAAAAGCTTTGCATTTTACGGTGTCCGGAGATGCTGCCGCATTCATGAACCATGCATATCTCATCAGATGCTGCCTTGGGTCCGTTCTTCCTGAACATCGATCCATCTGAGGCAAGTTGAATCGCCGAGGGAACTGGAAATTCAGTATGTCATCTGTGAAGGGGTATGACTTCGTTCAATGCCCCAATCTTCATTAGTATAGTGCCGGCTTTCGGACATGACCTTGCGCACCATTGCCCATACATCGGCATTTGTTAATGTCTGCACAGGCTCTCTTGATTTGATGTTTGGATTACCCCTGGGTTCCTGATCAGGGGATAACCTCCTGTTTCTGGCGGCAGCTGCTCTACGTTGCTCTCTGTGTTCCCGGCCGATCTCAGGAGGTAGAGGTTGGAGAAGCTGTTGCTGCATGGGGTTGGTAATGTTAGGATCTCTGGGTAAGACATGGGATCCGCGCATGGGTAGCAACATAGGTTGTTGTAGGCTTGGGTCATCAGGGCCCAATGCACGAGCAGCGTCTTCTCGGGATCCCAAAGATCCAAAAGTAAATTGATCAAGGTTGTGAGGTCATTCAAGCAGCCTCCTCTCGCGAGGGCGTTCCTCCTCCGAAGAAGACGAATCATCTGTAGTAAGACGGCGTGTCGGGGAAGGAGGCTTCTACCTCCGGATCTCTCTAAGTAATGGGTGCAGATGGATCAGGCTGAACATTAGTCATCGTGGCTGGAATCGGAGCGTTGGAGGGAGCTCGAGTAGAAGTTCCAGCTTCATTCTGGTTCGGATCAGATCGGTCTATAGCAGCCTGGTCGGGGCGGTTCGGATGGAGAGTGTGTGCGCCCCCGAGCTCATCAGATCGGATTGGATCAGTGCCTTCCACCCAGTTTGGATCGGCACCTCCGATCCGGTTCAGATCCTCCTGGTTGGAATGATCTGCTCCAGAGCTTTGAGCACGTGACCTTGTTAACACGATAGCTTGCTAATCTTCTCTGGAATCATTTCCCCTAGCGCCTTGCACTTCTTTTCCTTTGGTCTTAGCCATAACACTTTATTCTTCAACAGTTAGTCAACAAGTACTGAAAGATGTCAGAGAGAAGGGATTAACTTTTTTGAACCTGAAGGTCCAAATAGTAGAATGATAACCCCAGAAAGGCTGAGAATACGAAAGGTTCTCAGTGAAAGCACCAAAATGTTAGACCAAAAATTGGTTCTAACACCCAAATTAGGTATGATTTCAATGAAATAGAAACAAAAAGCAACAAAGAACACACGGTTTATAGTGGGTAGGCGTTAAAGAGCCTACGTCCACTTGTTTTTCTTTTAATTGATGATTTGGATACAAATACAGCAATGATTCTCACTCAACTTCACAATTACAATGCATAAACTCACTTAAATCTCTCAAAAATAGACTCTAAGAGATGATTTTGATCTGAATATGATTGTAGAATTCGGCTATAGAAGGAGTTAGAACTGAGAATTTGCCAAAAGATCCTTTCAAATGCCTCCAGATGGTGTATTTATAGGTGAAAAATCTCTTCGAAGTGGCTTCAGTTTGGAATTGCATGGCACCCATCCCATAAGAGTCGGGTTCGGAGGCTTCCAGATGGTGATAGCGCATTGATTTGGTAGGAGATCGTGGAAGGAATGGTCATGCTTGGTCCGAGTCTTCAGGAGATGTGTGTAGCAACGATCACAAGCTCAGAGAAAGCGGTTCGGATCGGCTGCCTCCGATCCGATCCGATGAGACCACTGGCTATCTTCAGTTGCTGACATACTTCTCCGCTCCGATCCGATGAGGCCACTCGTTATCCTTTAATGTTGCTGACGTTTCACCGATCCGAACCGATATGATTTCTGCGTCTTTGATCTCTCCCTTTTTTCTTGCGCTATCTTCCTCCGATCCGAACCGATTGGTGGCTTTCTCACTGTTTGCTCTTTGTGTAGCCTAGTTCACAAAGTAGGCTAATAGGGATCAATTGAATAAGTTTGTTCTTGTGTTCGTGGACGATATACTTGTTTATTCAAGGACAGAGGAAGGACACAAGGAACATTTGAGGATAGTGATGGTGGTGTTGAGAAAACACCAATTGAAAGCAAAGTTCTCTAAGTATCACTTCTGTAGGAGGGAAGCGAGATTCTTGGGCCATGTTGTTTCAAAGAATGGTATTGCCGTGGACCCTGCGAAGGTGGCTACTGAACAAGATTGGTCTACGCCCAAGAATGCAACAGACATAAGAAGCTTCTTGGGGTTAGCTAGGTATTATCGTAAGTTTATCCAAGACTTCTCCAAGATAGCAGCACCGTTGACTTAGTTGACCAAGAAGAATCAAGATTTCGTTTGGGACGAAAAGTGCGAGAATGCATTCAAGAGTCTAAAGGAAAAGTTGAAATGTGCACCAGTGTTAGTCATTCCTAAAGGGAATGAAGAGATGACGGTATACATAGATGCCTGTGGTACTAGACTAGGTGCTATATTGATGCAAGGAGGTAGGGTTGAAGCTTATGCTAGTCGGCAACTAAAACCGCATGAGAAAAGATATCCTACCCATGTTTTGGAATTAGCAACGATCGTGTTCGCATTGAAGATGTGGAGACATTATCTCTTGGGAGAAAGATTCAAGTTGTTTACCGATCATAAATCGTTAAAGTATCTTCTCTCTCAAAAGGATCTAAATCTCCGATAGCAAAGATGGTTAGAATTTTTAGCTTCCTGTGATTTTGATATCGCATATACATCAGGAAAAGGCAATGCGGTAGCTGATGCGTTGAGTAGAAGACATGCCAGTTTAGGGGCCATGTTTCTTGAATGGAAGCAACTGGAGTATATCGCAGGGTATGATTTTAGACCAAAGTGCGAATTGGATCCAAAAGTACTAGCAAGTTTGACGATCAGACCCACTTTGATTGAGCGGATTAGTTCCAGTCAAAAGGATATCCTAACCTATTGGAAATCATCTCCAAGTTAAAGATGGGCATCGACGAGGAGATGAACAAGTATGGGCTTGATCGAGATGGATGGCTTAGAAAGGATGGAAAGTTAGTTGTACCCAACGTTAATGGATTGAGAGATGAAGTGCTAAGAGAATGTCATCACTCAAAACTGACTATACATCCCAGTGGTAACAAAATTTAGACATGAAGCAGACCTACTACTGGGAAGGGATGAAAAGAGACATTGGAAAGTTTATATCCATGTGCATGAATTGCTAGTTAGTTAAAGTCGAGCAGAAGAAGCCTAGTGGTTTGTTGCAACCATTAGAAATTCCCAAATGGAAATGGGTACAAGTCTTAATGGATTTCATTGATGGGTTATCAAGGACTAGATCGGGCCATGATAGCATTTGGGTGATTGTGGACCAATTGACCAAGAGTGCAAGGTTTTGGAACAGCAGCTAAGTTAGCAAAACTGTATGTGAAGTGGGTAGTGAGATTTCATGGAATACCCAAAGGCATTGTGAGTGACCGAGATCCGTTGTTTACTAGTGGATTTTGGAAGAGCTTACAAGAGGCGTTAGGATTAGAATTACATCACAGTACCGCGTACCATCCTCAAACCGACAGTCAGACAGAAAGGGCGAATCGAGTATTAGAAGATCTCTTGAGAGCTTGCATATTAGATTTTGGTGGATCATGGGATGACCATTTGCATCTAGTGGAGTTCGCAT
Source organism: Allium sativum (assembly GCA_030737875.1). NCBI lineage: Eukaryota > Viridiplantae > Streptophyta > Magnoliopsida > Asparagales > Amaryllidaceae > Allium > Allium sativum. Next base: position 24,610 of record JASFAX010002447.1, read on the forward strand.
ATAATAATAGTTATCAATCCAATATCTATATGGCTCCATTTGAAGCTTTGTACGGAAGACCGTGCAACTCACCATCATGTTGGTTAGAAACCAATGAGAAGTTTGTGCTTGGGCCAGATGTGATAAGAGAAACCTTAGATAAGATCAAGGTTATTCAACAACGAATGAAGGCTGCCTAAGATAGGCAGAAAAGTTATGATGATAAGAGGAGAAGAGATCTGAAATTATGCATTGGCGACTTGGTGTTTGTCAAGATTTCTCCATTAAAGAGTGTGGTACGATTTGGTAGGAGAGGCAAGTTAACACCAAGATTTGTTGGCCCATTCCCAGTCCTCGAACAAGTTGGGAATTTGGCACATAAAGTTGAGTTGCCGTACAAGATGGAGGGAGTTCATAACGTATTTCATGTTTCCCAGATAAGGAAATTCATGCACGACCCCGATGTGGCTATTTCACCTGATCAGTTGGATGATATCAAAGTAGAACCCGAGGCGGTTGGGAACAGCATGCCGATTCGTATTGTCGAGCACGATACGAAGCAACATAGAAGGAAAGCGGTGAATCTACTCAAGGTTCAGTGGGGCGAGGATGAGAATGACTGTACATGGGAGAGGAGAGCATTAGGAAGACGTATCCAGAACTCTTTGCCTGATAAGGTTTCCATTTTGATTTAGTCTTTCCGCATGCTAGGATAGGTTTGTTTTGTTGTTTTGTATGTTTGATTGTTGTAAATGATTGATAGGCTTACGGGAATCCTTTGTATGTTTTTAGTTAACGAATTTCGGGGGCGAAATTTCTTGGGAGGAGAGTGTAACGACCAGCATTCTACGTATCGAAGGATCGTAGAATATTTATTTCTCTTTCATATGGGTTTGTATAGTCGTGTAACTTTGGGGAACGACTATTGGGGTCATTTCCCATGTTCACGATTTTTGTCGATTTTTAAATGATCGTTTTACCCCTAGCTGATCTTATTTCGGGCATAACTTTTGATTAGTAAGGAGTTTTGACCTGAAACCACTTCCAGTAGATCCGGATCACTACAACAAAATGACCCTATTACAACGGTGGAACACTATTGTAATATACATTTTACAACGGTGGGAAAACCATCATGTATTAAGAAGTTGTAATAGACTAATATCTTTTACAACTTTTTTGCACTGTTGCAACACCGTTGTAATATGTATATTTTACAACTTTTTTCCACCATTGTAATTAACTTTATTACAACAGTTATGCACCGTTGTAATAAAATCTACTACAACTGTTATGCACCGTTGTGATTGAAATTTGGGTTTTTTAAAAAATAAACATCTTTTGCAACTAAAAAGAACAATACACTAAATATAGCAATACTCCGTAAGCAAATCTGATATTACAGTTATTTGCAAACTAATTTATTAAAATACTCAAATATTCAGTATTACAAACAATAAGTTATAGACAACATTTCGTACGTTATTACATATTTGACCGTTACAAAGCAACTTAGTACAAGCACAACTTATCCACAATAAATTGCATATCCTACAGGAGTACATTAGTCGAAGACAAGGAAATCTTTACGCCATTTATCTTTTTGGTGCAAGTTCACTGCAATGATCAAACCTATTGCATAAGAGTATGTCTGTTGCTAGAAAAAAGAACAAAAAGTGTTTTTTAAGCCAACAATACCAAAACTTAACGATAATGCTAAACGTACCTGATAGCATGAACTGCATGTGGTCCAAAGCCCCTTTTTAAATAATTAGATGTTGCACAACTTCTAAAAAAAAAGAGCATCTGCACTTGGACTTTCAGAAAACAAATTAATAGATGATAATATTGACATGGTAGCTAAATCCATTAATAAACAAAGTAGTCATTTAATCCAAACTTTCTAACCTGTGAATGAAACATTGCCAAACTAAAACAGTAACATGTTAAGGTTACAGCATCTCCTCACTGCCAAACTTACACCGTAGAGCAGTGAAGAAAACTAATACTAAATTACATAGCAGAACATTACAAAGAAGTAGCTTAAGCTTACTGCATCTCCTTACTAAAACAACAACAAAATAGAAAAGCTCCATTATTCCAATTTAATCACCACTCAATAAACACAACAAAAGAACAACAGCACCATATCCATACTAGTAATTCATCATAGCAGACCAAGATGACATAGAAAGATCCTTAACATATCAAAGTATCATGGTACAACACATCACCAAAACATGGAAAATCGATGCAGCAACTAACGTAACAAAATTTTCATAAAGAAAGTGATAACAAAGGCAATAGCTGCTGTAATTTGTAGGATAGGAAAAGGACTGTAAGAAATCCATACACTAGTCAAAACAATCCTCTTTGTACCACGAAATCAACAAGGGACGCACAAAGGCATAGTGCACTACGAACTCTCGACAACCCAAAGCAAACCACAACAGCAAAAGAAAAAAATACTGTCCAAACAAATATGAAAGCCAACATAGCCTTACCAATGCCTAAGAAAAAAACACTTCATCAGTCCTGACACTGACGCTCTGTTTACTCAGCCTACTTGGAAGGAACTTCAATGAATACAGTCTTTTGTTTGCTCGGTTTGCAACCACATGATAAAAATGAATTCTAGATTCAAAATGAAAGTTGTGTGGTTCACAACAATCAGACCAAATGGGCCTAACTAAAAAAGACTACCACAACCATGTCAACCATAGAGCTATACAGCATTAAGATAGCATAGACAATAAAAATCCAAAATTAAACAGGGAAATGAAATTGCAATATAGTAACAAAAAGAAGATCTAGATATGTTGAAATTTAAAGCGTACAGGCAATATTTAATCCTTAGTCTCTTCAATCTTCTTCCCTTTCTGGAGGAGGACCACATGGCAACAACATTTTCTGCATAAACCCAAATAATAATAAAAATAAAAAGTTAATACTTCATAATCTTAGAATTTGCCATGCTAGTTGTTCCGAAGGAAATAGCCAATTCCAACAATTGAATAAAAGAAATTGATGCAACTATCCACAAGTAGAGAGATGAGTTATGCATACATGGTCACGCAGCTTTCAAAATCTGTTCGACGGGCAAAATAATGTACTCCTTGGTTCCTTTGAGATTACATCTCCTTCTCCTAGGCTAGCAACTGGACGACAAAGCAAACTGTAAATGTTATTAAGCTTTTTATAATAGTTGCTGTACATATAATATTTTCATTCACATACATAGGACGAAGTGTATACACGAAGGAGAGGAGCATTTTGCAATCAAAGACGATGAGCGAATCGCTGAAAGCAGACGGAACACCGCAATAAACACTACAAGAAAAAGTCAATTTCTTCTTCTTCATGTTAGCAGAAACAATCATTAAAAGTCAATTGTAATCTACAATCTTGGTGACGATCCCACTTCCAAAATTCCTTTAGAAATTAATACCCAATGTCACATTTACTTTCGAAGGAAAAAAGGTAAAGCTCTGACATTAAATCACATGGAAGAACCTTATTATTTTTACCAAGCAAAACCATAGCTGAAAGGTAATCCACAAACAAACAGCTAGTACTCCCCACTAAAATTAAATTTCAACTGTATTATTTTGATTTAGTTTAATTTAAATAAATCAGTAATCAAGTTTAGAACTATCACATATGGCTACAACTTAAAATTAGTCTATCAAAAGCGTGAACTTGAATATGAGATAAACTCAACATTTAATCAGATTATACTCAGCTTCAACTACAATAAATATAAATCTCAAAAAAAAAAACATATATACCAGTCGATACTAGTTGAGCAGTAACAATCGAGAAGGGGAAGACGAGAAGGTGAATAGGAACTGAATAAAACATATAGGGTGTAGGCTGAGAATGTATAAGTTCAAGAAAAGCAATTGGTTCAGATCTAAGGATATGAATGCTATTAGCATTTGCAAAATGGGTATTGTTTAGTATTGAGCGCAAGCAAAGACGGTGAGAAGATTGAGAAACCTGTGTCTGTGACTTTCTCGTTTCCTGCCTCTGTCTCTTATTGGGCTTCGACCACGGTGATTGTCCTGTTCCAAGTTTAAAAAAAATGAAAGTTAATGCTTACTATCATGCAATGCAAGCTAACTTCTATAGGATGAATGAAGAAAAATCAACTTTTCATCTATTTCCAAAGCCTGATCATCGTCCTCTTTTTCTTCCTCTTCTTCAAAATCATCTTCCAAAGCACTTCTCTTCTAGGTTCCAATGCCCCAGCAGCTTCTAGAGTCCACCTATCAAGTCAAATGAAAATAATCATGCATGAGTTATTAGGTTAAATCATAATTAAATAAAACCAAATTTGAGGTTAATTGTTTTCATTCTACAATACCAGATGTGTGAAAACCCATAACTTCCCCGGTGAGGAAAGCGCGGATAGTTCGAGAACAAGCTACAACAGAACGCACACGAAAGAACATTTCATTGTTAATTACAACAATGCATCAGATTACAAGAATATACAGAGTATAAATGAATATTACACAGAAATATCAGAGATTTAAATTACATTTAAATACATAGCAGCGGAAAATAATACAATGCACAACTGAAGGAGATATACGGATACAAAGCTTTCCGGATATCGTTCCAGCTGTTAACCAGGATCCTGTGAATATAAATCTGCAAAACCAAAACTACTAGCTGCCCATGTCAAAATAGGGGCACCCAAAGTTTAGGTCAAAACAATAAACTCCAGGTCAGTCGTGTGACTGGTGTGAGAACTAAAACAGTTATTTATCTTTATTTTCAAAGTAAGGTAAATCAAGGGACCACGCCGTGTAACACGGAACGGGTTTCCTCCCAAGAACACCAGTGCATAAAACAATAGCGCAATGCTAAATAACGAAAAATGAAGCTATTATAAGACCCAGGTCCCATCACACAATGCAACGCAAGCCGGAGGATAGGGTTTTTACCTTATAATAGCCAAGAATGCTTGATACGTTTAAAACAAATCATTTGATACTATTATAAGTGCATAGTGTATAAAACAACTTCAAATCATAAGTATCAATCATAGACGGCATAAGCGCCCCATCCCACTATGTCGCCATACTAGGCTCTACAAATAAAACCGCAAATGTCACGTATTTGGAAATTGGATTTCCATCTATGAACCGAGGCAAAAGATAGTCCTCAACCGATTCGAGACTCTCTAGCCCGAGCCTCAGGATCAGAACGCATCAACCCTTTGGATCATCAGGGTCGGTCCACCGATGTGGATTATTATGCCTGAACACTACGTTTCCCCGCCCTTTGGGGCGTAAATGAGCCAACGAATGGCACCATCGGACCCGGATCGTCCGATCAAACCGAGGCGCCTCGCAACAGCAACAACCACACAGGTGAAAACTATATAAATGTCAGGGCTGGTAGGTCATTGACACCACCCTAGCTAGAAAGAAACGCATGGCCTCCCTGAGGTCCTCTCCCGTTTCTGGTTCACAACCGGGGTGTGAGGCTCGCGAATTCACGTTACACAAAGCTATGCCACACAGGCGGTGCTTTGATCATCAACCACAAGACTTTGCTTTTCAACAGAAGCCTTGATCATTTGCCACTTAAGCATGCCACACAGGCAATTCACTCTATGTGTTTGATATCCATCAGTATATAACCCCTGAGCTCGTACGTCTCAGAGAAGGGCGTTAAGCAAGAGAATAAATTCTCCGCCGCCAAACAGATATATATTTAATAGAAATCAACCATACAGACTAAAATCCAATGTCAGACACATAGTCCATTTACAAGTTCGTTCTGGGTCTGAACGAAACCGGAGGCGCCTAGTACCCCGCATATCCATCGATCTCCAAGTACGTCTGGACGATCACCAACTGTTTCCATCTTCTTGGGTGTACAGCCCAATTAAGATCATTAGTAATCACCCAAACAACGTGAAGACTTCCGTTCTTCGACCACCGTCTTCATCTTTGACTTATCGTCGTATCAGTTATTCAGAATGGGATAAACCCGGTCTTTCCGAATAACTCGCGTATATTTTAAATAAGTGTTACACAAACACAACGTACGCCTCATTCCAATTCATCAGTCACTAACCGTAAATTAATCAAGAGAATAATTCCCCAAATATTAACCTCGAAGGCCGAAACCAACATCAGATCAATATCCAGAAAACTATTCTGCTTAGCTAACCGACAGTTAGTTTCTAAATTTCACATTCATAGGGAAAGGTTCCCATTAACTTTATCAAAGATAAATTCCTTGAATTTATTATTTAATTTTCTTTTGAATTTTGATTCAACTAGTCGGGATTAACGAACCTTACCGAAGTAATCATTTGTTTTAATTTCCCAATCCCAACCTATTCATCCCATGAAGTAAAACTGGTAATACTTCATATCTAACACCACGGTGTTATCGGTAAATTCAATTACCATTTCACGTTCAAATCTAATTAAAGATTTAACCATCGCCTAGAGCAAAACTGGTGATACTCCATTCTCGATTATTTCAATCTAATTAAAGATTCATTAAAACTCCACTTAGTTTTAATCTGTGACTGGGTTAAAGAATCAGTGTCATTTTAAAACACGGTTCACGATAAACCCAAAATCACATTCATTAATTATCGGGTTAAAGAACAAGTGTTATTTAAAACACTGTTCACGATAAACCCAAAAATCAATATCAATTCAATTAAATATTATTTAAATGGTACACTTCATTAAATCTAAATAAAAAGATTTAATCTTTTCTCAAATGGGTTCAAGAACAGTGTTAATGAAGACACCATTCACGACAAACCTAAATCACATTTGATATTAAATACAAGGCTCTGAACAGAAAATATATCGACTTATATTCAATATCAAATTCTACGACTAACAAATGTCGTATTGGGAATAACGATATATATATATATATATATATATATATATATATATATATATCTTTCAAATTCCCATAACAATATCTGTATCATCACGAAATCCAACATCGAAATATTCCGAAGAAAATTTCGATTCAAATCCATTCCAATTCAAATATTGGAAATTCTGGTTATTTTCAAATCCAATTTATTTATTTAAAAATAAATAGAATTATAATTCTAGTTCAAAACTAGTTCATTTCGATAAAAATCTATTTTTATCTTTTCAAATATGGAGTTTTTCATCCCAATTCTTTCTAAATCATTTCTTACGATTTTACACAAATTATTACTATTTTTAATAATTTTATCAAGGCCCGTACAGTCGATTTCCATCAACGGCCATCGAACTGCACTTACAGCGACCTTTTCCAAATTTGATTTGGACATAATTCCAAATCCAACCGTTAGATTTCAAATTTCTAATATTCGTTAGAAAGCTCTTTTCGATACGAACCCAACGGTTCCGGTTTTAGGAGAATCCAACGGTCGGATCTCCCGTAATATCCGTTCGAAGTCAATGGTCGAAATTCGCGAACTGCCGCGGCGCGGCGCGTTCTATTCAGGCCATTATATTGTATATATAATATATATAATATATACTTCGTCGATTTCAATTCAAAATGTATTATATAAACCATTTTAAATTCATTTTCAAAACGATTTCAACTTCCTATTCAATTTCAAATCAAAATTGAATATTCCAATATAAATTCATTTTAAATTCATTTCAAATCGATTTCAATTCAAATTGATTTCTATTTCAATTTCAGTTCGTTTTCAATTCAATTTCAATTCGAATTCATTTATATTCAATTTCAATTCGAATTCATTTCTATTCACTTTCAATTCGAATTCATTTCTATTCACTTTCAATTCGAATTCTAATTCTTTTCAAAATATCAGATTTTGAAATCACTTTCGATATTCATTATAAAATGAACAAAATCGATATAAATATCGTTCACATCAAAATGGCGTCCATCTAATCAACACGGCTTCATATATTTCTATTTTCACATATTCTATTTCAAATATTTCTTTTTCACATATTATATTTCAAATATTTCTTTTTCAAATATTTCTATTCAAATATTTCTTTTTCAAATATTTCTATTCAAATATTTCTTTTTCAAAACTGGAATGAGGCCCAATCAATTACCATATAATGTTAATTATATGGATTTTTTACAACACATGTATACGTCAACAATGACAAATAATCAATCATCATCCAAAGTGCATTCTACACTATATAAGCATCAAATATAAATATTCAACGCTTATAACAGTCTGTCAATCAATCGATCGACATACAACTAAACAATCAGGATTAGTGTACGTCAAATATCATCCCAATACCCATGTGGGGTTTCAAACAATCAAACACAGATTTTATTTGTGCAGTTGGGCGATGTGTAAAATTTATCGTCCCAATCAATATCAGTCAAATGTGTGTATATAAACAAATCGTCCGATTTGTTTATAAATATTTATTTTATATACACGTTAAAAATTATATTTTTAACTATAAAATATTTTCCACTATAAAATATTTCATTTCATTTCACATCACTCAATCAACTACACATCAAAATCAAACAAACAAGCATACAAGCCGTCCATGGTCTGTGGACGACGGGTGTCAGGTGCTACTAAACACCGTCTGCATCCTAGTACACATATATAACTGGAAAATTAAATTAAAGAGTGAGAAATTCTCACAGAGGGTTCCACTCCGCCGTGCTTTGCTTTTGAACTGCTGAACATCTGGATTTGACTTGAAATTCTACCGCAGTCCTTTTCACGTTGTTCATATAAAAAATTATATTTTTATTGCTTCATTTCAATAAATAAAAATTCTATTTTTATTTCTCCTTTATATATATTTTTACAACGCTCCATTCTATATGAAAATTATATTTCTATATTTCTACCTCATATATAAAGATCGAATTTTTATTTCATTATATATATAAAGATAATATTTTTATATTTCACACATGATAAAAATCATATTTTTATTATTCCTATGATATAAAAATTATATTTTTAACATTCCTATCATATAAAAATTATATTTTTATATCCTACATTATGTAAAAATTATATTCTGACACTATATACATAAAGACTATATTTTTCCTTAGCTACTCAAACAATAAAGATCCCATTTTTAACTTACTAAAAATCATATCTTATAAATTGAAAACTGATTTATATATAAGATTAAAAAAAACTGATTTCATATAATTAAAAAAAAACTGATTCCATATAATTTAACCTATAGAAAATCGGATTTAAATAAAATAAAATAAACAAAACTCACCTTGGCCAAAAACAAGTCTTTATCGAAGGAAGGGGGACTTCATTGTCGGCCAAGGGGGGGTCAATTGGAGGCGGAGGGTGGCAAGGGGTCGGGAGGCGGCTGGAGTTGCGGCAGGTGGTCGGGGGAGGTCTCGAAGTCGGCGCTGGGGTTGTGGTTCGATCGAGAGAGGGGGGTGTCGAACGGCAGCGGCCTGTAAAATAGGGGGCCCGCGACGGTGATGTGGAGGAGGGCGGAGGGGTCTCGACGGCGATGTGGAGGAGGGAGGACAGGATCTCGACTGTGCGGTTTTTTTTTTAATTCTGAAATGAACGAGGGCGGGGTAAAGGTAAACAGGAGGAGAGAGAAAAGGAGTGGAGAGGATTTTATATATTTTATTTTATTTTCCACCAAAAGTAACTTAAAATTTCGGACTCGAAACGGGACCCACCGCCTATCGTCCATAGCTAATTACCCTCATTCCGAACACAATGGGATATGTATCGTAGGCTGATTCGATCGTTTCGATCAGTTTTCGTCAAAATCAACATATAACTATATATATTGAATTTGAACGCGCATTTCAATTTACTGGGGTCACATACTAACTCAAAAAATTACCGAAAAATATTTTATAGCTTCTTATTGACGATACGGTCGTAACAAAACTAGTTTCATCAAATTCTGAGATCGTTTGAAAAATGGCCATTTTCCAGTCGATTAAAATCAACTGAAACTGGTCAAACACGTTTTCTTTTGCCACGCTCACATATTGATTCGAAAAATTATGAAATTTGGAATCTAGCAATAACATGACATCGTGGATCCAACAAAAGTGGTTTCGTCGAATTCCGAGGTCGTTTGCAAAATGGCTATTTTCAATGGCCGAAATTCCATAGCGACTATTCTGAAATTTCAACTGGACATAACTTTTGATTCCCGCTATGAAATTTTGATTTTTCGGATTTGTTGGAAAGATATTATCAATTAGATTCAAATAATTTTGGTTTCACTAAAATCCGGTTTATTTTGCACCCGGTACATTCAATTGAAGTTTGAAATCGAATTATCGAACTACCGCACCATTTTCAGTTCCTTTTATAAATTAAAATAAATATTTATATTCTAACGTCGATTCAAACGAATATATACGTTCGAATTATATTCAAAATAAATTTCCCGTTTGTATTATTTAAAATAATTCATTTTAAATAATCGAAATTTGCTAAAATTGCCAAAATAAAAATTTTAAATTGGCCCAGATTTCCGGGTTATTACAAGATGCCCATTCTAGCAGTTTTAAATGCCCACATATGGCTTCAAAATGAATTTTGGACTTTTAATGTTGATTTAGAATTCCTAGTTAAATATGTCATCTGTTTGCTGCAACTATTTTTCTGTCTTGCTCTTGGAAACCAGTGAACAAAACATTAAGATGGTAGCAGTTATTAGAAAAGTGTTATTTGTCATCAATATACTATAATTTTAAGTAACACGGAAGTCCATAAAATTGTATAGGTACAATTTAAAGGTTACATTTATTCAAACAGATAGGTCATTCAACAAATAAGTAGCTTTTAGTTAAGCAGTAAACCTATAAACAACAATTTGTGCACTAATACAAAAAACATATACCTCTTTTGCAGTCTAGGAAGAGCAATATCGCAAGAATAATCCTTTGTTAAGAGCTCGTTAATGACTTCATCCACATGAGTCAAGCAAAATTCTACAAATGAGGAACATGCCAAATTGAGCCCAATCATGAAATATATAATAACATTGCCTATATTAGAAAGTAAATAAATAAAAATAATCTTACTCCCATCTGCTTCCTTTTTCCTTATCTTTCAATAATCATTATACAAAGGTTCGAGTACTGGTAAATATCGGCTATAGTCGCAGTTAAGCGCAAATAAAATGCTCCAAGAACGCTGACATTTTTACAAAATTCTTATTTATGTCAGTTCTTTCAGTGTAAATGAACAATAACGCAAATTGCCCAATCACCCGTGTTTGGACTATAAAAGCATCTCCAACAGAAGCATATTCAGTCTTAATGTCCAGTAACTTCACCAAACCATCTCCAATTGTGTATATTTCTCTGAGTATCAGTCTACACCCTATATGTAGACGAGAAGATGAATAGGTGCAAATCCGACATCACGCAGTGGATGAAATCAACGAGAACGAAGTGATTTGTGTGACTATCAGTATTTCGAGTCGAATTGTGGATTTAGGGTTTTGTCAACGGCGATGAATAGGAACTGAATAAATTTAGGTTAAAGTTGCATCCGACGAAGAGATGAGAACCTCTCAAAGAAAGCATGGAATGTGACATTAACTGAAAACATGCGGAAGATTACAGAGTTAGAAGAAGGCAACGAGATGAGAAAAGAGAATACGGAAGGAATGATGAAAGAAACAAAATAAAAGAGAGCCGCAAACAATTTGGGCTTCAGATTGAAATTGATTAACACGGTCCATTGAGAACTTTATTGAATGGTATTAAACGGTTTCATAATGTTAACTGTGATAGAAAATGCATATAAATTTCAATGAAAAGTTATTGTTTTCAGTAGAACCTACATATTTAGTGATGTAGATGATTGAAAAATTCGAGTTTCCAATGGCTGCGACTGATCAAAGAAATCGCGACCGTTTTCTAACAGTTGTTACCATTGACTGTTGAATTCGAATTCAGTAGTAAACAAAACGTACTGTTTTAGAGGGGGCGCTGTCCCTGAACCCCCACGACCTGACGAGGCAGGTTGAATTCGAATTCAGCAGTAAACAAAACGAATCCCATTATGTTAAATATAATATGAATTTCTTGAGAATTAAATTTTACTAAAATATTAAATATTACTTATTAATAATAGTTATTATTAATTATCACTTATTTTTTCTTAGTTATAATTGAATTTAAACTATTAAAAGTTAGTTATTATGTACGTATTACTGATTATTTACTATAAATATTTAAATGTAATTATTAAAAAACTACTATTTATTAATAATATCATTTTAATTATTAATTACCAAAATTAATTACTAATATTAAATATTACTTCTTAATTATTAATATTAATGATTATTTCTTAATTATTTATTACTAAAAATTAATTATTAATTAACGATACCGATAACTTATTATTTAGTATACTAGTTATTAATATTAATTATTAAGAGTTATTTACTAATTATTGATTATTTAATAGAAATTATTAATATTATTAATTAATCATTATTATTATACTAATTACTAATTATAAAATGTTAATTGTTAAAACTGTCACTTATTACAACAGGTAAGAGGGAAAAGTTGTATTAGGCATTTATTACAACAGTCACAATAAAAAAGTTGTTAGAAATATGTTTATTACAACTTTAGTGAACTGACTGTTGTAAAAAACATTTATTACAACTGTGCATTTTCCACCGTTGTAAAATGAAATTTGTAATATGGTATTTTTGTTGTAGTGGATGATGGTTTACCTTTCCGTACAGTGGTCACATTAGCCAAACGGACTCACCGTTTGGGAGATATGGCTGAAATAAGGTTTGGAAGGTAAAAACAGCTTAACCGGGTGTAACACCCCACGTCCATTAATGTCACTCAAAAAGGGAATGCATTAACTTCTATGGAGCGTTTTAAGTAAGTATAGAACAGAAACTTAACAACAAGACAGATATAAATAGTACTCAAAGATTTAAAACTTTATTTCATTGCAGCGGAAAACAAATATGTTTGCTAACATCATCAAAAACCAGAGTCAAAGTACATAATATCCATCTTGACTACCAAAAGTACATAAATTGAAAGACATAATCCCCAATACAAAATAGCCATAAATAAAAGAGAAGCTGAACTTTACTTCAGCGATCCAAGCAATCTTCTAAAAGCAGAGAAACAGCAGTCCAAAATCAAGCTCCACTGGTGCTAGTTCCAAACTGAGCACCTAGGGGTGAAGGAAGAAAAGAGGAGGAAACAAAGGGGGTCAGACATAAAGTTTGGCGAGTGCGATAACTTTAACAATATAATTAACAAAGTAACTAGGCTAAGGCATAAGTTGGAAAATAAGGAAATGACCATGAACCATTGAATATGGCAGAGTAAATAAGGAAACAAGATGAACAACGATGTCATTAAAGCGCCCCTAAACCACTATAAGATAATTACTAAACTACACCAGCACTATAGGATATTTGCTATACTGCACCACCACTAGTCACCGTAAGGTTGATCCCGCCTACAGACTTAATAATGATATTGGTAGTTTCGTGCACCCCTAGCTGCCTTCATTTGTGCCGCCTGCCCCTATCTCCACTAGGTGTACCCACTACCCCGAAGCAATCGGCTCCCTAACTTGTAGATACCCGTGCTGGCCCCATAGTGGGGTGTATCACTCTCCAAAGTGGCAACCCGATACAACCAACAATGCACGGCTTATACCTACATGATGCAACAACGTCTTACCTACCAGCCCGGGCCCACACACGCATATGAACCCGTTGGACTTGTGTTACCACCGCTAACCCATTTTGGCCTCTTACAGTCAAGCCCAGTATGCGTGTCCCGTCTTCGACTTGGGTCAAGCACACAAAGATACGTATGGGTTACTGGTTGAAATGGGCCCCCATTACTTGACACAAGCTATCCACTTAAGCTTGGTCCCCTCTAGTGCATCCCACTTAACCCACTTCTTATTCATGTTTCAATTACATGTTTCAATTTTGGTTAAGTGTTTCTAATCATATTTCCAAATGCCACCCAAGGCACCCACAAGATTCCACATGCCACCCAAGGCACCCACTTAACCCCCTCATGTCCCACTACATGTTTATCTGGTTAAGTGTTTCTTAATTCATTAAGACCGTAACCTCATAAAGAACTCTCACATTAGACTGGCATTTGTGGCAGCTGGATTTGTCGGGCGGGTCCAGGCAGTCTTACACCACAAAAGATCCTAACCTCATGTCTTTACAATTGTTACGTATTTAGTTTATGCCTAAGACCTCTCATATTAGACTGGCATTTGTGGCAGCTGGATTTGTCGGGCGGGTCCGGGCAGTCTTACACCACAAAAGAGCCTAACCTCGTGTCTTAGACGATTAATTACTCCTAATTAATCATTCCCCAATTTGAATTACTTTCCCTATTCAAATTATCAATCAATTCCAAATTTAACGATGTCCATAATTGACTCAATTATGTCCATCCATTTATGGTATGTAAAATCATACCAATTTTCATCACAAATTTATTTTATGCCTTTTAAGGCATTTATGCCAATTAAATCTTTTTAATATTATCCCCTTTACCCCCACATTGTACGTTTGTTCGTTTAACGTAAAATATACGTTAGACTCGAATAGTCTAACTCATGAAATAAAGAGAAAACATCACAATATACACATAATTAAAATATAGATCTAACATAGGGGTGAACTTGCATGTGTGAATGATGTTCTACATCTAAAACTTGCGTAGGCCAAAGTTACAACTTGCATAAACAACATATGTCATGGATCCAAATCTAAAGGTTTGAACTTGCATAAATCAAGTATGTCATAGATTTACATCTAAAGGTGTAAACTTGCATCGGCAATAACCCTAAACTTGCATAACATGATTCATATCCCAGACTCATATATTTATATAAACTTGCATATGTGATTTATGCATTATAATAATGGTGTAAACTTGCATCTAACATGTAAATTATCATGTAGAATTTATCATATAACTCACACATGTCATAGTCTAACTTTAGATCTAAAATTGATGTCATGAAACATGTAAGGTTATACTAACTTGCCTATGATTCTTGTCTAAATCAATATCTAAACTTGCATACATACTTGTGATCTATCATATGAATTAACATAACCATGAACAAATGATGATTTGATTATACATAAGCCAAATCATAGAATTACAACATGGGTGATAGCATCATAACTTTACATCTTAAATGATAGCATCATAACATAACATCATAGAAATTACAACACAATTCTACAACATAATTACAACATGCAGTCGATAATTCACATCATATCCAAATTATCCGCATCATAACTCAATCCAATTAATTTATTAATTATTTTATTAAAACTATCTAACTCACTACTCAAAAGCGGTCTTGAGTTCTGAATTCTGATTTCTGAAGTTGAATTAGCTTTCCTTTGAAGAATATTCGTTGTTAGGGTTGAATAGAACCGATTTGATTTGATGTTCTTCCTCTCTAATTGGTGGTGGCTGCTCTAGGGTTCAAGACGACAGCATGACGGCCATAGTTTTAGTTTTAATTATGATTTAGGGTTTGAGTCTATGGGTCTTTTTATAGAGTTTTGAATTAATTTAAGCCATCGGAATATCTTAGGGTTAATCAAAACCAATCAGTCTAGATAGGATGACACCTCAGCCCTAATGACTCAGCAAGGAGTCAGAAAGGACTCAGCAACATGGGTCAGCCTAAACCAGAAAGCTGTGCAGGCCTGCTGCCTCGGCCTGGGCGCACTTGGCAGGTGCGCCAGTGCAAATATGTACTGGCGCACTTCCCAAGTGCGCCAGTGCAGTTTATTTTTATTTTTTACTCATTTGCCACCAAACTTCATTCGGCTGTAACTTCTTCGTCTGGTACCCGTTTCCCGCAAACTCGGACTCTATTTCAACCAGAATTCCGAGATGAACATAATGGAGCAACCCCATTCCCTTAATTCTCACGTCTGGGATTAATTATTCTTTAATTTAGTTAATTTGATTATTCAAAAATCCGGGGTGTTACATTCTCCCCTCCTTAAAGGATTTCGCCCCCGAAATCTCCAAGTTAAGGAGAATGAATATCCTACCATCCAAACAACCATCTACTCAACCATCAAACATGGGCATCCATTGTCCTTATAAAATTTCTAATGTTGTATGAACATATGCAAGAAGTGTGTGTATATGTTCCTTATCTAATGCAAAATCAGGCGGTCTAGTGATTCAGTTGACCTCCTTAATGCAAACCATTATAGTGCCATGCGTCCATTATGTATGCGAAAGAATACTATCGATACGTATTATTTCTACATGTGTGCACAACCATTCACCAAAATGCAACATCCATATGATGGTAAAACCATTATACATCCATTACTTAAATATGTACACACATTTATATGCAATATGCAATATGAAGTGACTGAGCCGATCTAGTGCCTAAAGTGTGTGTATATGCATCCACGAGCAACCACGAGCAAACACTGGCATCCACATGCATCCATCATACATAACATGTCTCAAACACATGTTTCAACCATAGGACTACCGTATCTAAAGGCCAAGATACTAGCGAGAGGACATACTAAAGATAAGATAAGTACAAGGTATGCGACAAAGGAGAAATTAAAAGACATACCCTCGAAAAGAAAAGGGTACAATGAACGCATCTTCTCTTCTGTCTCCCAAGTAGCGTACAAAGAACATATTAAATAGCGGAAGAAGAACCAAATTTCATTTCTTTAAAATCTAGAAAGGTCTAAAGCCTTTTACATCAAAATGCTATTAAATCCATTACATCAAAATCTGTCTTGCAATAGTAAAGAAGCATAAAACCATAGTCATAAATCATTCCCCAATAAAGCAGCAAAGCAAGCCATAGCCAAGAGAAATCCAAGCAGTACATGAAAAGAGCCTTGGAGCTTGGTGAGATGCGAACTAAGCTGTATTCCCACCCTGCAAACCTGGGGGGGAAACGAAAGAAAAAGAGGCGAAACAAACTGGGTCAGTCATAAAGACTGAGTAAGTCCTAGTGGCTTTCAGCATAAAAACAAGTGAAGATAATATGGCATGAATAAACTGAAAGTAAACATAAGCATGATGACAAGGTAAGCTACAGGCACGATGAATCAAGTATAACATCCCATGCTTCCTATCAAGAGTATCATCACAAGGTTCCTACCAAGTATCACATTGCAAGGTTTCTAATAAGTATAACATCGCAAGATTTATAAGCTTCACCGTTCCACTATTTTCTTTGATTTCCTATATTCTCTGCACCAACTGTACTAGTACCCCAACCTGTATCATCCTTTCCATGTATATGTACAGTCCCTTGTCGTATATCGTACGGGTTTCATCATGTATTTCTATACTACTTCAACGTAGTGCCACCATTCTTGAAATCGTTTGGATCGCCACCCTTGTTCTGGCGAGGTTTCCTTATCATGAACTATTGCGTGTTCAACTAGGATTTATGCTACCTAGGACAACTAGGGATTATGCTACCTATTGAACGTTTTCTAGATTCGATTAGGGTTTATGCCACCTAGGACCACTAGGGATTATGCTACCTAACGAATTCCACGTAACGATCTATTAATTGATCGGCTCCCTATAAGTCCTAGCTCGTTCATGTGTCTGTGTCATATGGCCCAATCACGAAATGTAGTCGCCTGTGTTAGGTCCAGCATAGGGTGTATCAAGCCCTAGGGTGCCAACCACCGACACGAATCAAGCACGCACAGTGTAAACCTACTGGTGCCCAATGCCTGCTTTTTCAACTCCGGACTAAGTGCATGACCATAGTCCGCCTGAACTTATAATGGCGCACCAACTCAGCCGTCGTTCTGGTCGCTTACAATCAACCCAGTAATCGTGCCCCACCCTGCCTAGTTCCAGGGTACCGTGATACATCTAGTGGGTTACTGTTGAAAAGGACCGCGCATCTAGGGTTTCCGTCCAGTAGGTTAAGTGTTGTCATTTAAATTCGAGACTTAAACCCACCAGTCTAGCATGTCAAGTTGGTTAAGTGTTATCATTCAAGCTCGTGACTTAACCCGCCTATGTGTCATGTTCATGACTTAGCCTTACGAATCATCTGTCAAGTTGGTTAAGTATATTCAATCGGTTCATAACTTAAGCCTATCAAATCATCGTGTCAAATTGGTTAAGTATATTCAAGCAGTTCATGACTTAACCCTATCAAATCATCGTATCAAATTGGTTAAATATATTCAAGCGGTTCATGACTTAACCCTATCAAATCATCGTATCAAATTGGTTAAGTATATTCAAGCGGTTCATGACTTTACCCTATCAAATCATCGTGTCAAATTGGTTAAGTATATTTAAGCAGATCATGACTTAACCCTATCAAATCACCATATCAAATTGGTTAAGTATATTCAAGCAGTTCATGACTTAACCCTATCAAATCATCGTATCAAATTGGTTAAGTGTAATACCCCACCTCCGCTAGGGTCACTCACAAAGGGAATGCACTAGGTTTGGTGAAGCATTATCGAGGTAAACATGCACAGAAATATTACAAGACAGAACATATACAAAACAGCGGAAGTAAAACAAATTTCATTACCTTATAAAAATAAGGGTCTAAAACCTTTTACATCAAAATACATCAAACCTGTCTTGCAATAGTAAAGAAGCATAAAACCATTTCATAAATTATTCCCCAAGTAAAACAGTAAAGTAGCCATAGCCAAGAAAAGTCCAAGCCAAGCGTGATGACCTTCAAGCAGAAGAAGTCCGAACTAGATAACAGTGTTTCCTCCCTTAAAACCTAGGGGGGTGGGGAACGGAAGACAAAGAGGCGAAACAAAACGGGGTCAGTCATAAAGACTGGTAAGTCCTATCTACTTCCAGTATAAAAACAGGTAAAGGTAACATGACATGCATAAACTGAAAGTAAACATAAGGATGACTACAAGATAGATAAGCTAAACCAAGATAACTGGATGAACTACTATAGCAGGATAAACTAAGGTATCATGATAAACTACGGTGTCAAGATAAATCAAGGTATCACGGCGTCAGGTTTCTATCAACTATACTATCCCAAGGTGTTAGACCAAAAAGTGGTTCTAACACCCAAATTGATTAAAAGCAGAATGAAATGAGATCAAAAATAAGAATGAACACACAGGATTTATAGTGGTTCGGCGAACAAATGCCTACGTCCACTTGTCTTTCACTATTTTCAATGATTTAGTTGCAAATACAATGAAATATTCACTTGATTTCTCTCACAACTCACTTACAATCACTCAATTGTCTAAAAACAAATAATGAAAGAAGATTTGGATTTTCCGGGAGTGCTGGAATTCGGGTTATGAAGGTGGTTGAACTCTCAAAGTGTCAGAAAAAAGATCCTTTTCTTTGCCTCCAGACGGGGTATTTATAGGTGAGAATTTGCTCAGAACCCGATCCGGATCGGAGCCACGTGTCATCCATCCCATCAGCCTCGAGTTCGGATGAATTTCTATGTTGACAACGCATCAGAGTAGTGGACGTTGAGGGTAGGAACTGGTCACAGCCGATCCGAATAACCAGGCGCTCATGTAGGAGAGTGACGTGGAAGACAGACTCGGGTCGAAGGGTTATGCACAAGGGGTTCGGATCGGAGTACCCGATCCGACCCGGATTGACTTAGGACTAATCCTTGTTTTTACTCTGCTCCGCTCAGATCTGTTGCTCTCCGCTCTAGCTAGAAATAGATTGCTCTCCGATCCGAACAGGCATGCCTCTCTGATTCCAACAACAATAGTTCACCGATCCGAATAGAAGACTTTATCCGATCCGAACCGCTATACTGCTCTGATCCGACTCGCTTCAGTGTTTTACAAGCTCTTCAATATTTCATATCTTGACTTTGTGTTGCCCAGTTCACAAAGTGGGCTAACATTTTTCCCCCTCAAAGGATGCTTCTATTAGAGACAGAGCATGCTTTGATCATCATGGCACAGCGCTCTTCAAGGTGGTTTTTCTTTTGATTTTCCTTGTGTTTTCATCTTTTTCTTCAGATTTCAATTTAATTCGTTGCTGAGCTAAAGAACTCGGTTCGGTTCAGATTCTGATCCGAACAGATCCCTTCTCCTTTCTATTTTTCACTGGACTGTTGGGCCAAGCTTCGCTTCTGGACTGTCCATCCGATCCGAACGGGGGTTCTTCTACTGGGCTGCCGATCCGAATGGGGAGACGAATGGACACCCTACTCCCCTATATAAACTGATTCTTCATCCCTTTCTCATTCTTACTATTTTACTCCCCGAGTTCTGCAAAACGAGAAAGAAAAACCTAACCCCTGAAGCATCAAAATTCCCTTTAATTCTCGAAGTAATTACATTGGTAGGTCATGAAACTTTAGATAATTCCTTCTTTAATTACTCTCGATTCGGATTCGTAAACGATTAGGATGATCTGAGTATGAAATTTGGACAACTTTGCCGCCGTGACCCCCCCTCGTCATCATCACCAGTAAACTCGTTGTCGTCTCGAGGTTGGAACGGAGGAGATTATAATCCGTTGTTGAGTGCACCAGCATATAATTGCTTGGCTTTGATTTGAGTGACTGGCACGAAATTGGCCTTGGCGTCGGTTAGGGAAGAAAGAGGATGAAGGAGAAGAAGAAGATAATAGGGAATCGGTTCGGTTCGGAGGGATATGGAAGGTAAAAAAAACAAAGGAAGAAGGAAGGAAATTCAGGAGGTCGGACCGGGTCGGGGTAAGCAAAGAAAGAAAAAAGAAAAGAAATCCAGGAGATCGGATCGGGTCAGAGCAAGTATTTAAGGAAGGGGGAAAGGAGCCTACCTAACCGGATCGGGTCGGACCGTAAGATGATGGAGGAGAAGTATAACTACGTGATCTGATCCGAACCGTTAGGGGACTTTTCTTTCGATCCGATCCGATTTTGATTTATGAGTTTCAATGAGATATCCAAGCCTAAGGCCACGCCCCCGATCCGATCCCAATGAATGCACCCGAACCGAACCGAAGCACAGTCTACCTTAATGCATAAAAACTCGTCTAACTGGCCCAATCAACTTTCGGCATAATCTTCAATTTAATGGACAGTTAGGATAGTGCCTTGCGAACGTAACTGGACATCAAGAACTACTTCAACTCTTTATATTTTGCCAAACTTTTTCGTCGCACTTTTAAACATTTACTTTGCACTTTCCGTATACACTGTTTACACTTTAGTTTGCACACATGCACGGGGGGATACGGGCTAATTTGCTTTAATTTGTGCTATTTCTTCTTCAATAGTTTTATGACCATGAGACCCAGACGCTCTTCCAGACTAGCTGAGAGGAAAGAAGCCC
>JASFAX010002448.1:0-45929 GCA_030737875.1 Allium sativum
CCTTCATCATAGCTGTTAACATCATCTATTGGTATCTGATGTTGGTTAGATTGGTTAATGGTTGGTTTGTTGATAAATCTTACATTTTGTGATGTCTATTATAAGTAGAATGGCAGTAGGATTATTTAAGCCACTAATTTTTATAATGTGCTAGATGATGAATTAATACATATATATATATATATATTTACTTTTGTGGATAAAATATGATTTAAGAACTTCACTTTTGAAATTAGTATCTAAGCATATTTTGAATAAAATGGATAATATGATTTTAATTTTTTGGCCTGCCTTGTGCTAAGCTGATTTAGATTCTACTGCGGAATTGAAAATTTTACCTCACAAAGCACGAATTATACATCTGTTTTCAGACTCCATGGGTTAGATAGTAATTCATTAGATATATTATGAAATACTAAGATTTTTATTTGTAAGTGGATGCTTTTAGCAATAGTGTAAGTAATAGAATGCAGGACAGAAGTTTCGAGTAAGATGAGAAAAAGGAAAGAGTGCAAGGTATGATTCAGTAGCATCAGGCCAATGCTCTTTGTTGTCAAATATGCATTGTTTGGGAAGCAATTCAAGCTACAAACTGCAATTATAGACCAACGGGATTAAGGTAAATCTTATGCTTATAAGAAGTCTTTCGTAAGTTATTGAACGTCAAAATTAATCTGCATGTGCATATGCATCAGTTTCCTAGCTCTAATAAACATTATTGTGTTATTATACGCATTGACTGCTATGAAAGAATACATAGAACTTAGAAGTGAAAAAAAATAGGAGTCAAGGGAGTTGGTTGAACTAACAAGAGGTACAAAAGCTCAAAAGGTTGGTACTTTTTTCTAGGTAAAAGTATATCACTTTAAATGGATCAATATGTTGCCAATGATTTATGATGATGTAATATTTAATCCAGCTCGGTTTTATTTTTGAATTTCTACCACAATATCATGTCTTACCACTGCATGATACTACTTGCTTTTCATCTGTGGTAATGTGTTCAGTTAAAACATCTATTCAAATAGTTGGAATTTGCTGACATGTTTTTATGTTTGTGGACAACAGAATGCATCTCGCCTACTGTTGAGGTTTCATCTCTTCAAGCATCGTCCGAACTGTATTTGATTTTTGGCGGCACTCTTTTGTCTAACCTTGAGCAGAATATTCACGTACTTCCACTGATTTCCCTTTCTACTTGAAGCTGATTTCATAATGAATTGTTTAGCTTAGAAAGCTGTCAAATTAAGTAAATCTTTGAAGACCGTGCAACCCATATGTTATTTATTACATGATTTTGAAGTTTTGTTCTTTATCTGTTTTGGGTGTTATATTTTCATTTTTAACCTTCTGCTATGTATTAATTGCTAGGAATATATTATGAAGCATGATTGCTTTCATGTTGCCTGGATGATATTATTTATTGTGCACATTTTTAATAATAGCTAACCATCGGTATGTTATATTTTAGTTGATATGGATAAAACCAAGATTTAAAAAATGCTTACGTGCCAATGGAAGTCCTTTATTAAATGTATGCTGGGGTAACAATATTGATGTTCTTTTCTATTTTTAGTAGATGTGCACAACGTTGTTAGGCCGCCAAATATAATGTTTAAATTGAACTTAATCCGATATTTTCTATATATTGTAGTTCGACACAGCTAAAATTTCAACTTAAGCTCAACATCAAAACAGTCATGAAACGTTCATTAATGCAATACAATCTAACTTCGAACATGTTTGAGAATAATTTCATAAAGGTTAAAGTTGATACTTATACAAAGAAAGTTAACAATGATCCGTGTGTGTAGCACAGGTTCGCACTTGTTTTTATTAATTAAAACTTCACTGATGAAGTGAAACTTTCTAAGTTAAAAAAAGGTAATCAGATGTTCACCTTACATGGAATTGTGTATTGCCCTTAAAAATAGAAACAATATGAAACGAATGTAAAACATAATCAAGCACGAAATAGAAATAATATGAAAATTTGAAAATAGGTTAATTCCCAATTCTGAATTTCAAAACAAAAGAAAATTTGTTAGTCCGAATTTTCTGTCTATTTACAAAATTGTGACTTTACTTGAGCAGTTTGTGAATTTTTTTAAAAAAGAAATCTTTGATTGGTGGGGTCCGTTTGGGATGGGGAAGTTTTGGCATCTGGACGTAGGTGGAGTTTCATGTGAGGCAATTGTTGTTGTTTGTATGGAGGAAAAAAAAGGCAAAGGCAGGGTGCTTGAAGGTGTAGATAGCAAGAAGAAATTAGTTTGATAACATTTTTGGGCAAAGGTGTAGCACAAGGGTAGGGTAAATAAAGATTACAGTTGTTTTTATTCGTGGTTTCAGTGCAATGGTGTAGGGCAGGATAACCTTATTTAGGTGCAAACACTTTCAGTTTGATACATATTTTGTGCTTGATATCTTGGTTCCTTCCTTCTGCCAGGGTCGGTCCTAGGAGTTTTGGTATTTAAAGCCGATTTTAAAACTGAGGCCCTTATACAAAACTATTGTTATTGTCGTTAATTAAATAATCAGAATAATTTATGTTATAAATAATGAGGAAAGGAAAAAATAACTTTACTAGTAATAATAATTCAGGTCGTACAACATAAGTAATATTACATATGAACATTTTTCCAGGCTTCTAATTTAAAAATAACAAATATTATTATCATATTCAAGTTCATATACTATATATTGTTCAATCAATAAAAATACCAAATCATTTAATCTTTTTTGTGACATAGTGAAACGAAGATAAGACTATTAACTTTAGTTTTGAAAACTTTTTTTGGAATAAGGCAAATATCACCGGTATAGTCTAAATTATCCTATATGCAATTCAAAAAATTCTTATTTACATTAAATAAACCATTAAAATTAATTATTATTATCAACTGATTCTAATTATACAATTACTTCAAATTATAAATTAAATTTACCAATTTTGATTTAAGCCTTACTTTAAAAATCAATCCTTATTTTATAATTAACCAGCTCAAAATTAGAACATATGTAATAAGAATCAAAATTGAATAATTGAATCACTGGAATTTAGAAGACCACACGGCCATATTATTTGCAAAATCAAAGTTAAAACATATGGAATAAGGATCAGATAAAATAAAATAATTGAATTGTCATTAGAATCTAGAATACAACATAGTCATGCTTTTTGCAAATTCAAAATTAAAACATACGGAAAATGGATCAAAATTGAATTGTCATTAGAATTGCTCAACATACCTTATTTGCAAATTATAGTACCAACTACATAAAAAAGCAATACTGGTTTGATTTTTGTGGACTTCTAAACTTGTCAATGTACCGTTTACTCATGTCAAAAGTGCTTAATGTGTAGCAACTATTCATATCAAAATTTTGAAAAGTTCATGTGTGAAATGCATAAAATGATAATTGCAATAAGATGACTTCTTCTGCTCCAAACATAAAAATGAAATAAGAAATACACCAGAAAAGATTTCCAATAGTGACATTGTTTGTTACTAACAAGTACAATTAACTAGTACAAAATTATAACAAAATTTAGAACGAAAAAAAATCCCAAATGTCAAAATCTAAAATCGATCAGAGATAAATACCTTACCAGAACAAGCAACACGGTATTCACCAAAAATTGATCACTAACTCAAGTCATGAAATCATGGTGATATGAAGTTCCGCTCGGCAGTGCCCTAGCGTTGTTGAGAAGTCGTTGTTCGGTAGTGTCTTTGTCTTTCGATCTTCAGGTCATCGTCGCAGTTCCGAGTTCGTTGAGACTCGCGTCTTATAATGGCTGTTGTGCCTCTTGTAACAACCCGAGATTCGACAGACCGAATTTCTTTCAAAACGCAATCCATAGAGTCCCGAGTTGGGTGCTCTGGTATCCTGTAGAAAAGACAGAGAGAAAGAAACATGTCAGAGTTCGAGAAGTAACTCACACCGGAAGGAATAAAATATAATTTATTCAAAATAGCTTTACCTTAATAATAATACTGCTACACCAGTATTCATAGCTATACCATCTCTGTCGAGAACCTAACCTGTGCATGTTGTGAGGGGGTCAGAACATAGGTTCGGTGTGACTGGGTTATAATAAAGTCCTGTGTAACTCTACATATACTGTTCAGTTATATTTTCTTGTTTATTAGGTTATTCACAATATTAGCTTTTTAAGGCTAAACCCGTGTCATTCTCATTCACTTACTAGTATATTAACCTAATACACAGTGTATGTAGATTTTCCCCAACTCGTACAATCCTTTCATGTATGTGTACAGTCCCTTGCCGTATATCGTACGGGCTTCATCACGTAATTCTATACTACTTCAACGTAGTGCCACCATTCTTAAAAATCGTTTGGACTGTCACTCTTGATCTGGATAGGTTTCCTTATCATGAACTGTTGATTGTTCAACCAGGATTTATGCCACCTAGGACCACTAGGGATTATGCTACCTATTGAATGTTTTCTAGATTCGATTAGGGTTTATGCCACCTAGGATCACTAGGGATTATGCTACCTATCGAACAACGCCCTTTTCCCATGTATATATCGCGAATCGTTTTCGATGTCTATATGCACATGTACATTATATGTGCGGCCCGAGTCCCGTGACAGGGCTAATCAAGAAATACAGAACTCGGTCGGGAGCTTTAAATTATCTGTCGATGCAGATGCTAAGGTCTGTTTTTCTACCAGTGGTTATGGTCCCACGTGACCCCTCCCTCAACTAATGAAAGGCAATCCAAGAAAATAAAGCACGAGAACTGTACTCCTGCCACCTTTGCCCCCACTTTCCTATTGGTCAGCCTCACCCATAACTAGATAGCAAGTATATGGTCTGTTGGGAGTTCTCTGCCTTTCCGCATGCGTACCACGATTGACTGAAGATGGTAGGTAGTCGACGACGTGCTATCACAAGGCTAAACTAAGTATCGCCGACTCACGCTGGTCCACCCTAGTCTTTAGGTTGCCTATATTGCAACAAAGGCATACCCTTGGTTCTTCTACCGCAGACCTTAACCTCTGTGAGCCCAGGCGGATCATCTGCAGCCTCACAGAGGGATACTAAGAGTACACTCATGTCCCCCGAAGCTACGTGTTTCGTAACCCAGTCCGCAGGAGCCTATTACTAAATCAGAATGGACGTTCGCTCCTTTCCGTGTGCTTGTTAAGCGATGATCTATCGTATCGGGTTATTCATTCATTTAAGGACTGGCTCAGTTTCTTTGACTAAGAATTATTACTTAGTTGTTCTTAACTAATGTTTACCACTTAGTTTCCTTTCCCATTAATCTTGTTAACTAAGGTTTTCCACCTAGTCCCCTTAACTAAGGATTACAACTTAGTTTCCGTTCTCGATCGTTTTCTTAACTAAGGTTTATTGCTTAGTTCCTATTAACTAAGGCTTGTTACTTAGTTATCGTTCTCGTTGTTTTACTTAGTTGATTCTCGTTATCTTAGACATTAAACTACATATTCTTGCTTCATAATTCAACTTGTTTGACTAAAGTTTTCCACATCTATTCATGCATGACTTAAGTTCTCTTTTATTCGACGATAGCGTACGGGTGTTTTCACACAGTTCTTACCTAGCTTACCCCGTATTATAGGTTATCCCTTCTCCCGGTCTTACACTACATCTTAAGTCTTAGTCTTTCCCTGCCCCTAGGACAGGTTTTCCCAATATTTAATCCTTCGATTACCCCACCTTTGGTTTATAATGTGTAGTTAACATTCCCCATTTCTGTTTTGGTTAAGTATTAGTAGTTCCTTGACTTAACCCACCCACGTAATATATCAAAATTGGTTAAGTGTTACCTTCCAAGTTTATGACTTAACCCTACAAATCACGTATCAAGATTGGTTAAGTGTTGTCGATCAAATTCATAATCTTAACCCTATCATATGGCATAAATTAATTATTAATGTATCTCAACCTCTCACATTAGACCTGTTGTTGTGGCCACTGGATATGTGTAATGACCCGGATATTTCGTCGGTTAAATTTGAATATTTAATACGGTTTTAAATATTAATTTGATAATATAAAAGAATATTTATATTAAGTTATTAATTTAATAATCAATTCCGATTTAATATCGAATATATTAGATCATCATAATGCGAAAATATAATTTAGTTCAAGATTTAAAACTGAATTAAATACAGTTCAGACTTCTGTTTGAGTTCGAATAATAATATTAATGTATTATCCACTACAAGAAAACATGTGTTTAGTTACATTTATTGGTAGAGTTTATGGTGCAAAGGAAACCAGTACTATTTTAACTTTTTTTTTACTCATTAGAACGTAAACCAAATTTACGGCTGATAGTCACCCGCTTTGTCACGTTTATTATATTTTCCCTTTTCACCAAAAATTCCCTCCAACTGAAAATTTCCCCCCTCAATTTGCTTCCTCTTCACAATGTACGTCTATTCGCTTCAGCAGCTTTGGCTTTCGTTCCCTTGATTATCATCTCCATTTTCCCCTTGATTTTCATCTCGTCCTCCGCTTCCGTTTATTCAGCTACCACCGCATAATTTGGATCCGTTTGTTCAGCTACCGTCACATAATTTAGGTATGTATGTTTTTTCGATCGAAGGTATTGGCTCGTTTCAAATTTAGAAATCAATTCAGATTATGTTTCAGATTAAGATTTTGGCTCCATTTCAGATTGTGGAACGGTCAACGTTGAGTATCCGCTTCAGATTTAGATCTATAGTCAAAGTACGTAAATTAGTTTTTGATTTTAGCAATTCAGATTCAGATTTGTTATAAGTTAGAAAACATATTGTTTGGTGAATAATTATTTATGATTATTTTAATTTGGATTCAAATTTCATCTGTTCGAACGACCTTTAACAGCAGAAAATAAATAGGAAACTGGGACGAAAGTTGCTTTGTTTTGGTTAGGTATAAAATGGGGAGTTAGGGATACAAATCGAAGTTCAGGCTGTACGTACAAGACACTTTCACTTTATGTGGCCTCCAATTTATCGATTCATATACGTATTCCTTCTATGTTTTCAGTTTACATATATATATATATATATTATATGTAATGATGTGTAAAGAGGAGATTGTAACATGTTTACATCATTTTACTAGGTAAAGTTCACCTTGATATGTCCTGTATTTATAGGAAGCTCAACTGCATTTTAATAATTATATTCCTTAGTTTTCCTTCTTATTATTTTTTTGCAATAAGCGTAAACATTTACTGCCACACAAACGAGTGAAAAACAAGACTAGAAAATTATATTAGCGGATAAATTTGATTTTTTTTTTCTACTAGTGTTTCACTAACTAATTGTTCATATTAAAATTAACCTTTCCCTCTTTTGACCTCTAAGTTGCAGATTTAAAGTTATTTTAGGTTTGAGATTGATTTTTGTATTTCGAACTTGTATGATATACCAATTTTTATTTATGGATATAGTACTACCAAACTGAGCTTGGCTTGGCTAAGTTTTGAGAACTGAGTCTGGCTTAGTTTATACAAAATTGATCTTGACTCTATTTCAAACTGAGTCAGAACATATTTTTTAAAACCTATTTTCAATTTCAATTTTTTTTTTTGCTTTTATTGTTTTTTTAATACATTATTAGAAATAAAAGTTTAAATAGTGTGACTGTTATATGTTAATTCATAAAAACATTCTGAATTTTTTAAACAAGTTGAATTTTTAACTCATTTCAGAAATAGAAGATTTCAGTTTTCATTTCATAGTTTGAATTCGACATATAAAAGGTCAGTTCATTCATATGCATATAGCTGATACTTAATTATTGTGATTATCAAGTGTTATATTGTTAAAAGTTATCGAAAATTTTATGTACTATGGTTTTTCCCAGTTCTACAAAAATTGTTTTATGGCTGTCATGTGGGTTTGTGAACACTACGCGGGACAAGATGGTTGTACAGAGGTTTCAGATGTCATGTTTCTTCACATATAAGGAGTAACATCTCATAATTTTTTTGATCAAATAAAGTTTCTAAATAAATATCCTCATAGCATGTCCTATTTACTAATTGGTTGGATTGAAATTTGGTTTGGTTATAAACTATTTCCTATCTTGAAGATCATACATTATATGTCATCCTTAGTGTGACTAAATGTTAGAACTTTTTTAGAGTTAAATTTCAATTGTCTACTTCTAATCATATTTTCGCAACAAGGTATGCATCATAACAGAAAGAGCACCAGTTATATTATGGTGGACAATGATAAAGTTCAATTTGCAATCCGATGCTTCTACAAAAGATATTATATTTATAAAGTTGGTTTTATGAGAGAGAATATGGATGAGAAGCAAATAGATTAAAAATAATAGGATTTATGAGATCTTTTTAAATAATAATAAAATATGGAGTGAAAAATGTGGATCCTAAAAACCTTTTGGTACGCAAGTTTAGTTTGGCCTGATTTCCACCATGGTGAAAAGACATTTTAGTTGATTTGATGAAGTATATAACCGAGATGATGCAGCGTACTAATTTCCGTTGTTAAGCGTTAATAGAGTTTTTTGTTTGGTCCTCTTACAACAAATGCTTTTACGTTTGTACTATAAGCTTAATGATGTTTTTCTCTGTGCTTATATTATCCAGGTATCTCCTTTATCGATTGCTTATTCTGCAGAAATGAAGTATCACCTCTGCGATCGTTTAATAAAAACAAAGCACAAACTTTTTCTACAGCTAATACTAAGTCAACTCCGAAATCCACTAACCTGAACAATTATAAAAGACCGAGATATCCTCCTCCACGGTCTTGCCAAAATGAAATCCATATAATCTTCTAATCAGCTTAATTCTGTAAGGTGTTCTGCACTCAACTTTTGTCCCTAATATCATCACCCAAAATCATCATTTGGTACTTGATTACTGATATTGTTTACTAATTTGCATGTTAAGAAAGGAAAATATATGTGTAGGAAAACACAAGCTACGGTGAAGATGTTGGCTCGTTTTAATGCTGAATTAGAACAACCCATGCAAGCACTTGAAGAACTTGCAAAGAAGAAATTTTCATGGAATCAGCTTAACCAAATCATATTTGTCAAACAAAAATTTGTGCACAACGCTTTTGAAGAGCCTTCAAATAATATGAGCAGAGAAGTGATATCTGATAATGAAGTCATGGAGTCATCCTAAGTTATAGTTGGGCAATGCATTGAATGTGTCCAGGTATACACATAATCTGTAAATTATTTCACTTTGCTTGATGCTTCAAAAAACTTTTGTCTTTTTTTCCTCCTCAGTTAAACCGATATTTTTTATGTTTGCTACTAAATACTAAACAGGATCTGAACGTGATAAGCGTGAGGGAAAAGGAGATCTCAACAAGTTTGAACGACTAAATGGAGAAAGTAAGCAAACATTAAAATTTATTGCTGCGAAAAAGGTTAATAAACACGTTTTCCTTGTATATTCATTTATTGAATTATTTTTTCACTGAATTGATGACTTCTGCTGATTGATACAATATACTAGAACTACTGGAAGAGATGCATAATTGATAAGGCCTCTACCAATTTTACGGATCTCGGATGACCATAGACTATCTTCTTAGTTTGCTTGATCAACCTTATAACGAGAACTTTTCGGGTATCTACAACTTATGGGACAAAATGAGAGTACTGAGAATGGATCTCAGGATGCAACACATTTTCAATCAAGATGTAATACTCATGGTTGAAAAAATGGTATCATACCATTCTATTTTCTTCTGAATAATCGATGCTTAGTATATGGATAATTTACAAGGGATCCTCACATTTTTATGAAGTAAACATAACATTAAATTCGGCAGTTATCTGCTTATTTGTTTTCCACCTAGACTACTTGCTTTTTTTGGCATAGAAGATGACATGGATATAAAAACATATCATTAGAAGAAACTATGAACAAATGCATGGGTATAGGTAGGGGATGTTTATTGCAATGCAACATAAACAAGACACTGCTACTTTGTAAACATGTTTTCGTTTTCCCCATCCTAGTACACAAAAGAGGGATGTTGATTTCAATTGCAATAGCTATGTCTATCATGAGTGCTAAAATGTATTTTCTTCTATTTAGATAAGACTACAGTTTCTTGCTATGCATGAATTGTGTAAATGTAAAAGAGGGGAAGGGTTTACAGTACTTATCTCAACATTGAACAAATGAACAAGACATTTGTTGAACTGTTTCAATTGTATGATGATAATAAAAAAAGGGAAAGAATT
Organism: Allium sativum; assembly: GCA_030737875.1. Classification (NCBI taxonomy): domain Eukaryota; kingdom Viridiplantae; phylum Streptophyta; class Magnoliopsida; order Asparagales; family Amaryllidaceae; genus Allium; species Allium sativum. The sequence continues at coordinate 10,245 of JASFAX010002448.1, forward strand.
TAAGACAGAAGGCGCTTCAAAAACCCTTCCCCAAAATGGCGATAGCCACTACCCAATTCCAAAACCCTTCCCCAAAATCCGATGTCACTCTTCCGTCAAATCTCTCTCCAGATCCACCGCCTGAACCTGTCCCACCCTTGCCTGAACCACCTCCTCCCTTCGTTAACCCTATCCCCTCACGAGCCCCTACTCTGCCTTCTTTCAACACCCAACTGGAATCTCTCCCTCAGCAAAAATGGTCCACTCTTTTTGCAGCAAAGCCAAAGAACGCCGGTTCTTTTAAGGCTGATGACATACATCTGGAGTTCGACGGTGTTAATCTTGTCCCAACTGAGGACATAGTTCGAGCGAGCTCGGATCAATGGAATGTCCATCTCGTTGGGTTCTTCCTCGACTCTCCTCTTGCTTATTACACGGTGGTGAATTTCCTGAAAAACCATTTGAGGCCCCAAGGTAATGTTGATATTAAGTCGAACGGCAGTATATTTTTCTTCCAATTTTCCTCAATGGCTGATAGAATTAGGATTCTAGAAGCTGACCCTGTTATCATCCGGAATAAATTGTTTATTGTAAAGCCATGGCAACCTAGTTTGAGTAACGTAGCCAACTGCGTGAGGGTTGTTCCTGTTTGGATTAAAATGTTCAACATACCACTAGTAGCTTGGTCGAAGCGTGGTATAAGTTGGTTGGAAACTAGAGTAGGGAAATTCTTGTGTATGGATACTAATATTGAAAGCTTCAATAGACTGGAATATGCTAAATGTATGGTGGAAGTCTCTGCTAACTCTCCACTGCCGGACTCCTTTCCAGTTCGCAACTTAGATGGTACTATCCAATTTGTAAAAAATTTCTACCTTTGGAAACCAGAGTTATGCCTACTATGTAATGTTTTTGGTCACTTAGATGCAAATTGCCAAAGTCAGAAACTAAGGGTTAGAGAAAATGCTGTTGAAGATATAGTTATTCCAGAAGTCACAAAGAAACAGGAAAAAGAAACAACCAAGACAAAGGAGAAAACTAGAGCTGTAACTGAGGTAGTTAAGAATGGATGGTCTATAAGAGGTTCTCAACGTTCGCGCAATGCCACCAGGATAAATACCTGGACCAGAGTGACCAAGAGAAAAAATCAGGTCAGATTTACAAGTAGAGAGAAGGGGAAGAAGGTGGTAGTTGATGTCACTCCTCCGGTGAAAGTTTCAAGTGGGGTTGGAACTTCTAATGCCTTCTCACACTTAGCTGTGTATGAAGTGGATCACTCAAGACATGAAATAAGCAATGAGATAGAAGATGGTGAAATAGAATCAAATCGTATGAATGACAAAGATGAAGGAAGTAAGGCGGAAGAATTAGTGGGCTCTGAAATTGAAAAGAGAAAAAGTACTTTGAGTCAAACTGAGTACATGCTCCAGAATTCAAAGTTGGATGCAAAACTTGCTGTGCCGCCCCTGCAGCTTGGTCAGAATGCGAACAAAACGCAGGATGACTAGATTGCTATGGTAGATGAGAATTTGAAACAAACTTTTGGATCTCCTTCAGCAAAATCTGATGCAAGCTTAGGTAAGCTCAACAATGCAAAACTACAAGACAATGTTATTACTATACTGTCGGAGACATCTGGTGCGGATGTGCATAATGAAGTTTCTACTTCAGACACCGTAGGCATAACAACTCCTGTTCATGTTATGCCGCCAGTTTTATCCTTACAAGTTCAGGTGCCCGCGCTGTTTAACTCTCCTCGTGCTAGTGCTATTGAATCAGCAAGATCGGCTCACGTACGAGAAATTGATGCTGATATAAAGATCATCTCCAAATGTCTTCAAACTGAGCTATAAAATAGTGAAGTTAACACTCCGGAGCGACTAGTTGCTGAGAAGAAAGTGGAGACTTTTAAAACTTTCTGTTCTGGTATAATCTTCGACCAATTGCACACTGCTCAGCTGGATTCTGTTTCGGCAGTCCTTCAAGAAACTATAGCGAGTGGAAGGAAGAAAGAGAGAAAGTCTCCAAAAGTCATTGATGTATCGGCTAACCCATACGCGCACATAGCTCCCCCTTCTGCATTCAAGGCTCGGCCTCCGGATATAATCAATGACCAAGTGACGCCTAGCTCCAAAGGAAAAACTGGAACTAATACTCATGTTACTAGGAGTGTGAAAAGGGAGATGCTGAGAAATCTCAATGGAATAGGGTAGCAGTCTTCTTTAGGCAAAGTAGTTCCTTTGTGGAAAAAAGGTGTAACTTAAATGTAATGTGAGTTTGAAGATTGATATTGTGTAAGTGGTAGCTTGTCTTCCATGTGTGGAAGCCTTTGCTGATATGTTTTTTGTATATCACTAGTACCCCACGTATTTCTTCTTTTTGAATAAAACAGTGTTACGGATCACTATAAAAACCGGTCAGCCTTGCCAAAAAAAAAGGGGAAAGAGTATTTCAACTGAAAGAGAGTTCCGAGATTACTATGCACTTCTCAAGCTGGATAAGCATCCTGGATATAAAGTCAGTTTTGTCTACTCATTTGTGTGTGTGTGTGTGTGTATACGTTCTACACTATTTGCAATTCAAATTGATTCCTGTATCGAAAGGGCTACGATTCCTTCCAAATCGCGGTTTAGAACGTAACATCTCGCGGTTGTTAACTTATCATCGCCGTTATCAAACATACCATTTCATACTTTGTAAATACTTCATAGATGTTGTTTCGGTCGAGTACACTGACTCTAGCACACCGAGTATCTGCCATATCATGCCTAATAGGAGTATTTTTACACTCATATATGCATGGTTATAACAATTGTGTTGCATTTGAGCTTCCTTGCTTCTTGTTGAATAAGGTATTGAAAAATAATTCAACCATTTAAAAGTTCACTGAGTTTGCCTGTTTAATATCCTGAATTGATCATGTATTTTCTAGTTTCAGTTAAGGGTAATACCTATAAATGTTTCTTGCTATCATAAATATGGAATTTTTATTGTGATCAATCCGGCGACGTAAATCAGTAATATTAGTGTTAGAATCAACATATGACTATAGAATTAGTTAACAGAAGGGGAGTTAGATGCAATTGGTTTTTTGGCTATGGCCATAACTTTGATTTCTAAAGGGAAAAATTATAGGGACATTGGGTAGATTATGCATTTAATTATAATTGTATGTTCCTCTGTTTGTGATTCATAATAGTGTACAAGAGAACTGGGTAATGTCCAAAACCAGTATAGGGAAAAGTTTAAGATAGAGACTCTGTAAGGTGGCTGTTGGAACGTGCATGATCGCTGCTGTTAGTTGCTTAAAAAAAATTTGTTGCTGCCTACACATTAAAAAATAATAAAAAATAACGAAAGTCCAATATCTTCACAAAAAAGGTTGTTTTGTTCATTAACGCATTCATTTTATGTGCTGCGCATGGACTGTCAACAAAAATGTGTGCACACATACAAAATCTGTATATAAAAACTGGTCTGGTTAGAATGTGGAAACCGTATTCAGATTTTGGTGAGGTGCCCTCTGCTTGCTTGCCCTGGCCCTGGGGTTACTCTGGCTTTCTTTAGATTTACCTGTTTATATAAGAAGACTTCATTTTCATTTATAATCTACATTACAACTACTTCACGACCAAAACTGATTAGAGAAAATGTGAAACAATAACTTTTACTCTTAACTATTAGCATGTGGATTTGATCCATAAATGCAAATCTAAACTTAAACTAATTTCATCTTACAGTTCAATCACTATTGTCCCATATTAGATAACATTTTTTTTGTGTAATAATAATGACAAGGTACAAGATTCAGATTTGACAAATTAATCACTTAGAAGCTTTCCCAAATATATTAACTTTAAAAAATAAAAGTAGCTGAGAAATGTGTGTTGCACATGCAAAGATTTTATTAATCACAACCATTTTTACTTCAAGTTCCATTGATGGTACTAGCAACACTTTCGTCAAATATATATATATATATATATATATATATATATATATATATATATATATATATATATATATATATATATATATATATATATATATATCGTTGATGGATAATAAATTGCAGTGATGTGATTTGAGGAGTTTGGTTCGTTTGGTGAAGGGAAGTTGCACTGAGGCGAAGCGAGCGGTTCCAGAAGTGGAGGAAAGTTGAGGCATGGGATTTTGGTTGAACCGAAGTGAGGGGAAATGGAGATTGCTGCTGTATTGGCAAAGATGATTTTTGTGTGGTTTAAGTGATCGGGGGATGTAAATAAGACAGTGGCTATGGATGGTGATGGGTGGAGCAGTGAGGTAGGATAAGACAGTGCTGTTGCAGACGAAGGAGTGATGGCTGATTTGTTGCTCGCTGTTGAAATTTTGTTTCGTTTTGGAGAGGATGGTTATGCGAGAAATGGATTCTGATTTGTGGGAGGGTACCAGAGGGATGGTGATGTGCAGGAGATAAGGTGGTGGAATGGCTGTTAAGTCTGTGAAATGGAGGAGAAAACACTATGTTATGTCTGATTGTTTCGGCAGTTCATGTCCTCAGTTTGTATGTTCTACTGTTTACCGATTAGACATAAGATCACAAAGGGCTTTCTGATAGTTTTGTTTTTTGTCATCCATCCTAAATTTGATTTAACATGCTTAATTTGTTATCTTGTTTTCATACGACATACCTTAAAGTTGTAGAAAAAATAAGTCAACAGTGTCAGTTTATACTTATTTAATGTTTTCATGTATGTTATGTTTGTTATACTTCGATGTTATGTTTGTTATACTTCGATGTAATACTACTGATCAGAGTAGTTGTAATCTATCTATTAGACAAGAAAGTAGGCATGCATGCTTGATTTTTGAATTAGAATTTCAGTCGGTAATTTCATTTAGGATTTTTAGATTTATGATATGGTTGATGATCCATATTTATAATTCATGACCTATACAAATCAACAAGTAAATGCTGAAATGTTGGCATACATATTTCTAATTAGGTACCCTCTGTTTTCTTTAGATTTTTAGAAGAAACTGTTTGAACTGAGACTTAAAATGGCAAGTTTTCAAGTTAGGCTCGATAGTCAAAACATAAATCCCTAAGAGTAAAAACTCATGTCTCAAATTTTGTTTGGTTGATTCAGCTTTTATACAGTCAATACAGAATGATACGAGGAAAGCGAATCAAGCAGCAATGGTGGCAGAGAAAAAGAAATTGGAAGATCCCAGTGAGTCAAGGGGAATTTCAAAAAAAAAAAAAAAAAAAAAAAAAAAAAAAAAAAAAACAAAAAAAAACAAAACGGATGGAAGAGAGGAAAAAGAAAATTGGAAGGCTTCTTGATTCCAACGGCCTAGATATGAATAAAGCATACATGCTTGATACTCAAAAAACGGGTGAAACCAAGTACAAAAAGTGGGAAAAAGATCCTGCTCCATCTGGTTGGGATGGTAAGTTGCCAAAGATAATTTTGTATTAGTTTGAAATTATCGTTATAATCTGCTTTTAGTTGATATTATAACCATCCACTTCCAAGATTTATTCACGTTAATAACTCTTATAAATGTGTTTTTCGAAAATAATGTACAATGGTAGTTGATTTGGTGAATTTTTAAATTTCAATATGGTGAGGATTATAATGAGTAACTAACACTACATTGGCCAGATTTCAATCAGAAAACTCTGTACAGTGCCTACAAGAAACACACAAAGAACATCGAGTGTGATATGGAAGCCTATCAGAGAGCAAAAGAAGCTGGTCCATATTTCTGTTTTGAAGCTTCCAGTCTTCAGTTTGTGAAGGTTTGTAAACCAACTAAGAATATGCTTATTTTGTGAGAAATTAAATTTGTTTCTGCACTCTCAGCAGTTCAATTCTCCTTGTATTTCTGTTATCTTAGTTGATACGTTCATGACATTCAGCAATGGCTTTGCATGAGCACCATTTTTCCAAAGTACATTGCAGCATGTGTAAATACATCATCTTTGTCTTCATCTTTCCTTGGAAGTAACTAGAAAGTGCTATTTAATGGTAGACTGCACGATGCTTATTCATTCTTCATTTGTCCTTTTAGCCTATAAACTGATAGTACAGCACATCGAATCTAATTATGATTTCTATTTTCCTTGGCCTGTGTGTTATTCTTAGATTGCCAGAACCCCGGAAGAAAATATTGATAGAATGGTAAAGGAGCTTCAAGATAGAGAGGCAAAGCGTAAGTCGTTCAATAGAAGGCGTAAGTTCCATGAAGAGAAAGACATTGATTCAATCAATGATAGAAATGAATAGGTTTTCCAATAACCTGATTGGAATCCATCAAAAAACCTGTTTCAACTATAACCTTTTCGATTTAATGGATAGACTTTTCTAACAAAGTAGGAGATGGTGTATGGGGTGATGTAGTTTCAGGTAGGCTGAACAATGAAGTGTGAAAAACAACAAAAACAGAAATGCGAAACATATTTTTAGCTAGAAGACCAGATTGTCATAAAGATCTGGAACATGTGTACTTAATTTTTTAGCTATATAACCATGTATACATCCCGAGGCTACATATTTTATTCGAATTTATATGAAGTCATATCATCTACAACTATACATATCAATTTGAAATCATATATACATGTAAATTATTAGGACTTGCATGTAATTCTAATTGTTGATCGTTACACTTGTGTACAGATAATTAGCATTTCCAAAATGGAGAACAACTGCATCAGAGAACTATTGGTAACTAAGCAATAAACAAGACTTTAACTATTATGTATTATAATATTTTGTTCGTACAAGTTGTGTAGACTTGTTTGTAAATAGTTATATAACATGGATTCGATTATTTTGTCGAAATACTATTATTGAAATGATTATGGATATTATATTTAATTGTGCAATAAATGTTTTTTTATGATGATTAACAATGTTGGCTTAAAAATGATAATTATGTGAATAATTATTTGTTTTAATGTGGTTATTTTGCATAAGTGATTGTTTGAAATGATACAAGCCATCAACCGTAAATAACTATGATTAAAATATATTGTACATCAATCAATAAGTTTTAGTAGCATTTTGAAAGTCCTACGAAAATATAATAGTAGCATAAAAAAAGCGCTACAGAAAATAAAAAACAAGGGTGCAAGTATCACTTTGGTAGCATTCTTAGGACGTTGCCAAAAAAACCTTTTGTAGGGTTTCAGAAACGCTACAATATGTTCATTTTTGGTAGCGTTTTCTACAACGCAACTAGAACTTTCAGACTTTTAGTTGCATGTCGTGTCGTAGCGTTTATTGAAACCCTACTACAAGAATTAGTAGCGTTTTTTCAACGCTACGAAAGACATTTTCTGGTGTAGTGATCGCAGAATTTATTGTTTTAAAATTTGATTTATATCAATTTAAATAAATATCTTCCACAGACGATCGAACTAGACTTCGTGACCTATCCCAGTATGTCCAGAATAATGGGTAAACCCTAAAAACGACAGTTGTTGGGTTCAGAAAGGAGTTCGGAATCAAGGCGCTTTTTAAATTTTAGGACACCGGCTTTTAATTAATTAAATAAAATATTTTGTGGCTCCTCCCTCTCCACAAAACAAAACCCGTGGCCTTTACTTCTCGTCAAGTTCAAAAGGGCTAGAAAGCACCACGTCCTCCTCCTTTCTGTATAAAATCAATGCTGCCCCATTTTCTTGCAAATCAAAATAAAAAAAAGGCTCAGCACAAAAAGAAATGGTCACTGCCCTAAATCAAAACCAAATCAAAGGCAGCCTCATCCATCTCTTTCGAAATCATTTAGCTTGCGGGTTCTAGCTTCACTCAATTGACCGTGGCAAGAGGTGCGATTCGTTATCAGGGAGTTCAATTTATGAATTCATCGAATTGATGGTGCTCAATCTCAGCAGAAAGAAGGCCTCGCGATAATGAATTTGGTGACCGTCATTGTTAGTGCGATGATAACTCCTGACAGTCGACTTCGAGCATCATTCGGATCTAGGGTGAAAGTCGCAATCCAGTGTGAGTTCGAAAGGCGCCAGTTCCTTGAAGGGCTTCGCTCAAAACGAGATGGTGCGGAATCAATCTGAGGCGGCTCGATGGTGCGGAATCAACACTAGGGAAAGCTGAAGCCCCGAGTTGAAGGGGAAGTTTGGATTTGTTCTTCGGACAGTGGAGCTCAGGTGAGATGGAAATTTACTGAAAATTTGGAAACATGTCTAGACAGTGGAGGGAAATGGGAACTGTCGAATTAATGAAGCTTGGTTGAGCAGTTTTGAGTTGCATCACTAACAATAGCTGCCAATAAGGTGTTCAGTGAAATGCCAATTTAGAAGACCGTCGTTTTTGGGATTGTTTTTCAGTTGAAATGGATTGATCGAGCTTACCAGGAAAGAAATTAAGGTATACTTAATTATTTTATTAACTAGTTAATTAACCCATTTAAAATTTATAATGTGAAAATATATAGTCATATATTAACTAAGGAAATTGCCTAGACATGAACTGGTAAAGTAGGAAAGAAGGCAACTTCCTGATTTGGTGAAAATGATTCTAACTAAGTGATTAGGATATGAATTTCAATTTAAAATAGGTAATTAACTTAAGTAATTGTTTTAATGTGAAATAATTTTAATGCATGGAAAACTAGTTTATATAAAGGAAAGTAGTTATTAAAGAAATAAAACTGTAGACTAATCGTTCAAGTAAAATTTAGATTTAATTTGGAATTTATTTACATGTGGGAAATTTATTAAATTAAATTGGTATAATCCGATAACTGAAGTTTTATTTATTTTGCATTGGAAAAACAGACGTATGGAGGAATCACTATGAAATTTATATAATAAGCTTCGGTGGGTGTTCAACGCACACTGTGAGTAAATCTCACTCACCTTTTAGTTAGAATTATTTTTATATCGTTAAAAATAATTGTTTGTTGCTTGTTGAATGCTTTCTGATTGTTTGAAATATATTATTATTTAGGGTTGACTATTATATATATATTGGGTTGATGATTGGATTGATTCCCGCAGTATCATTAGCGGATGCCCGCGATATCAATAGCGGATGATTTCCCTATGCGCCCCACAAATATATTAGTGGATGACCTTCATACCGCGATATCCTGCCTCGAAGCAGGATGGGTATTACTATGTTGACTAACGTCTGTGGATGCAGGAAAACAGGTTGGAGGAATCCAACAAGATTCCTCTAAAACATATTATCTGTTGTTTGTTTGGTTTCATATATGTTATCTTATATGATGTGTTAGAAAACCTGAAATAAATAATTGGTTATTAGTGTTTAAATATCAATGGGCCTAAGTGTTGATATTTAAAAATATCATGAAAAGGATATTTGAGATCTAGAAAGAAAATTCTATTTTTCTAAAATAGAATTGAATTTGAAATGTGAATATAGAAAATTCAAATAGAATTGAAAATGGAATTTGAATAAAGAAAATTCAAATGGAATGTGAATCTAGAAAATTTAAAGGAAATTCAAATAAATTCAAATATAGAATTTGAATAAAGAAAATTCAAATAGAACTGAATTTGAAAAGAGAATTTGAATATAATAGAATTTGAATATAATAGAATTTAAATATAGAAATTTAAATGAGATTTGAATAAAGAAAATTCAAACATAGAATAAATAATAAAATTGAAATGGAATTTGAATTCAAATATAATTGAAATGAAATTTGAATATAGGAAATTGAAATAGAATTGAATCGGAATGTGAATTGAGTATACAGGACTCAATTTAAGTCGGAATTCTTTGAAACAAGAACTGTCAGGACCAGTTAGATAATAGTTTTCTAATAGAAGAGAAAAATATGGATTTTGTAGAATAGAATTTGAGATATGTCAAAACCAAATTTCTAAAAGTGCAGCGCCAAAAACCATTAAAAACCCTAATGGTTTATATATGTAAGTAAGAGGATTTTTAAGTAAATGAAATCCGAATGGCCATGAGAAAAATCTAGACGAGAGTTAGAAAATAAATGTGAACTCAAGTAAAGTAAGTAAAGTGATTTTTGAAACAATAATCATATTTTGATTATTGAATAGAATTAACTAAGTCAAAGAGGAACTAGTTAATCGAGTCTGAATTAAAGCTAAACTTTGAAAGGTGAAGTGGATTTGTAAATATATATTCGCAATCGAATATAGAACTTAAATTGAAATTTGAACTCAATTATTTAATAAGCAAGTTAAAATATATTTGACCATGTCATGTTCAAATATAAAAGTGAAATAGGCTAAAGTGTTAATTAACAAACTAATTTACGAATTGAGTTAAATGATCGGGTATAGTTGAATTAAATTGGACATGTATAGATATACAGGAGACAGGTATGGGATAAGGATAATGCAGGTATATAAATAGAATGCTCGACAAAAAGGTACGTATTTAATTCATATATGAGGTTTTATGCGCCGTATCGGCTAGTCGCCTGGCTTTTTCTTTTTTCTTTTTGAATAGAGCGGCTTGTGTGGCGGTTTGGGGATTTTTCCCGATGCTCCTGGTACAAAGGAGGTTATGGCGAATTTTTCCGGAAATTTAAGGAGTTAGAATATTTTTAAGAAAATCTGATAACTAGTATTCTATATATCAATATATACAGAAGTCGATAAGAAAATGAACTTAAAAATAGAATAGTATGATCAAAAAGAAAGTCTAAGAATAAAACCCAGTAAGAATAGAAAGAGAAAGTGTGTACGTGTTTTAAAAGTGAACAGTTGGTTTGTAAGGTGTTGATTATTTGAGTAAGTAGTCTTATCTGTTTTGACATTATAAATGTTATTCAGCCAAGGTCTGAGAGGTAGTTATACCCCAATTTGATTGGTTTCATTATTAACAAATAAATAGTAAAATTTCAGGCTCGAAGGTCAATGTTGAATAAGGGTTAGTTGAATATAGTATTCGGGTTGTCGTAACGATGTTTTACACAACATCCGTTTTAACCCAAATAAGTGTAAGCTTGGAAATAGAATAATAAATATTTCCTAAGTGTAGAAATAAATGAGATTGGGAAAGAGATAAATAATCGGAATATTTTGCAATTATAAATAGGATATATTTTCTAAAGTTTAGAAAATAAAGGAAGGCGATATTCGGAAATGTTTTCCAAATAACGTAAAAGGGCAAGATGGTTATTGAAAATATTTAGTTAACAAATATTGATAAGGAAATGGAGAAGAGATTTAATTAATGAAATATTAATTAAAGAGCCCAGTGATTTGTTTGATAATTGGATGAACACTTGTTTTTCTTCGATAGTAAAATCATCGACTATCGAAACACTTGTTTTTCTTTGATAGTTAAATCTCCGACTATCAAAGTTTTGATCATTTTAACGTTGTTAATATGGAGAGATCGGTTGGATTATTATCTGAAGAACCACTCCGTATTGGCATAAGCATTGCAAACCAAGTATGCTGAATATATTGAAGACAGAGTAAAGTGCAAGGGCCGTTGTATAAGTCCTAGGTAGAGATTGCCTAGGATGGATGTACTGAATATTGCCTTCGGTTTCGTTCAATCCTAGAACGAACGTAAATGGACGAATGTCTGACAAAGTATTTCCAACGATCAAATGGGTTGGTCTGTATAAATATATATAGTTGCAATGGATTTATTCCATTAGCATAACATCCAGAATATTTGTGCAAACAAATTAATGATTAACGGGTCAGATAATTTGGCATTCAAAGTGATCGTGTTATCAATGAATGGAAAGTAATCGTAGCCTCTGGCCTTAACAACCGGGAGATGATAAAAATCGGGCAAGCAGCATGGCTATGTGGTTAGCTCCCATTAGGGTGTATTTTCACCTATCTAGAGAATATTCATTTGCTTCTTTAATCTATATCAATGCTGTCCCTTATCGGGAAACGGTTGCTGATCCCAACCGTTGGCTATGTACATTCGATACACTCAAGAGAAATGAGTGGTCGGTCATGTGTGGCTGAGTTGCAAGACGTTCTTGTTGAACTCTGTGTATTCTCCTCTAGAGATACACTAGCGGAAGGTGGTTCCATACCTTGTCATAGTTGGAAATCCATTACCCAATACGTGATTGTTGTTTTGATTATATACTATATATGTAGAACGTGAGATGAAAGCGTTTCTGCTAGATGATTATTATACTGTGGTTGATAGGCATTATTATAATATCAAAAGGTTTTTGATATAAAGATATTTTGGATTCTCATAAGGGAAAAACCCGTTCCATTATACGGCGTGGTTTTAAGAGATATCGTTTACTTGTTCGAGCTGTTTTAAACTGTTTACTCATACCAGTCCCATGACTGACCCAGAGTTTATTTTGTTTTACTTAAACTCTTGGGTTCCTAAATTTGTACAGGCAGTCAAGTAGTTCAGGATTTTACAGATCTATCTAAACGAGCTTGGAGCAGGAGGCTTCAGCGTTAGTTATATAGAGTTTTGTTCCGCTGTATTGTAAGTGTTGTACTATGATAAGTGTATGTTATACAATTGAAATTTTGTATTTCAAAAGTTATGATATATTATATTTTGTTCCGCTACGATGTGAGATTCTATGTTGTTATTTCTGTTCTTCTTTTACCTTTTTCTTCTAAAAAAATGATTTGTATTTTCTGTGATATTTGGGTTGGATGTATGGTGTATGTATTCAACTCTTATATTACGGATTTGGGGGCCATTACAGTTGGTATCAGAGCTTAGGTTGAGCGAATACCTAGGCTTTGTGTAATTGTGCTCATTAGAGATAGGGTCAGCAGTACCCTAGAATGAGTTGAGTGTATATATGTGAGAGAGCGTATTTGTTAATTGATATAAAATTTGTTTTATATTGTGTTGACTAGTCTGTTGAGTGACTTATGGATTCTGATCGAATCGTGGGACGCCACGATGTCGATAGGAATTTATAAACACTTGAACAGAAGATTGAACACGGTATTGTTTTAAAGTGGATAAATGAAATAATTTTTATCCAAAACTATATTTTGGATATAGAAGGAATAATTATTCTATTATATGGATGTGTTGGTTATTAGAATTAAAATCAAATGAGATTATAAAATGGAAATGGTTATTTATAACCATATAAAATTTGTATATGAAATATATACAAATGAGATGAATAAATAAAATAAAAATTGAGAATCAGAATTAAGGATTTAAAATCCCGGGAGTTTGGAAAATATTTTTCTAAATGAATATTAAGTGATAAAGCACTGAACTCACTCCATTGGCTGGAAAATAATTCTGATGATGACTGCAGCTTCATCAGTGCTCATATTCGAGTTTCTAAGTGATGGATTGCTACCTTAGAAAAGTTTTGATGGAAATTTTGTTTGAAAGAAAACAAGCTGGTTTGAAATTTCAAATGTTCTGAATTTGAAATGGAAATAAATATATGTATATATTTATGTTATTTCAAAAAGGATTTGAAATAAAGCCTGGGTATTTGAATTCTGGAATTAAAATTTAACTTAAGGCAAGTTAAATGGATTGAAGAAAATAAATTAATTTAAATCAATTTGAATGAAAATGGATTAGATAAGAATGAATGGGTTGAAAATCATTCAAAGTAAATAAATGAAGACCAAAAGGTTTGGTAAGACTAAAATTTGTGAAATTTGAAATGTTGAGTTTCAGCATAAATAGAGTTTGAAAAGTAATAGGTTGGTAGCACTTTTCCTACCTTAGCAATTTCGAGGACGAAATTATTTTAAGTAGGGAAGAATGTAATGACCCAGATATTTCGTCGGTTAAATTTGAATATTTAATATGGTTTTAACTATTAATTTGACAATATAAATGAATATTTATATTAATTTATTAATTTAATAATCAACTCCGATTTAATATCAAATATATTAAATCATCGTAATGCGAAATATAATTCAGTTCGAGATTTAAAACTGAATAAATACAGTTCAGACTTCTGTTTGAATTCGAATAATAATATTAATTTACTATCGCAGAATTTATTATTTTAAAATTTGATTTATATCAATTTAAATAAATATCTTCCACAGACGATCGAACTAGACTTCGTGACCTATCCCAGTATGTCCGGAATAATGGGTAAACCCTAAAAACGACAGTTGTTGGGTTTAGAAAGGAGTTCGGAATCAAGGCGCTTTTTAAATTTTAGGACACCGGCTTTTAATTAATTAAATAAAATATTTTGTGGCTCCTCCCTCTCCACAAAACAAAACCCGTGGCCTTTACTTCTCCTCAAGTTCAAAAGGGCTAGAAAGCACCACGTCCTCCTCCTTTCTGTATAAAATCAATGCTACCCCATTTTCTTGCAAATCAAAATAAAAAAAAGGCTCAGCACAAAAAGAAATGGCCACTGCCCTAATACAAAACCAAATCAAAGGCAGCCTCATCCGTCTCTTTCGAAATCATTTAGCTCGCAGGTTCGAGGTTCACTCAATGGACCATGGCAAGAGGTGCGATTCGTTATCAAGGAGTTCAGTTTTTGAATTCATCGAATTGATGGTGCTCAATCTCAGCAGATAGAAGGCCTCACGATAATGAATTTGGGGACCATCGTTGTTAGTGCGATGGTAACTCCTGATAGTCGACTTTGAGCATCATTCAGATCTAGGGTGAAAGTCGCGATCCAGTGTGAGTTCGAAATGCGCCAGTTCCTTGAAGGGCTTCGCTCAAAACGAGATGGTGCGGAATCAATCTGAGGCGGCTCGATGGTGCAGAATCAACACTAGGGAAAGCTGAAGTCCCGAGTTGAAGGGGAAGTTTGGATTTGTTCTTCGGACAGTGGAGCTCAGGTGAGATGGAAATTTACTGAAAATTTGGAAACATGTCTGGACAGTGGAGGGAAATGGGAACTGTCGAATTAATAAGCTTTGTTGAGAAGTTTTGAATTGCAGCACTAACAATAGCGGCCAATAAGGTGTTCAGTGAAATGCCGTTTTAGATGACCGTCGTTTTTGGGATTGTTTTTCAGTGGAAATGGATTGATCGAACTTACCAGGAAAGAAATTAAGGTATACTTAATTATTTTATTAACTAGCTAATTAACCCATTTAAAATTTATAATATGAAAATATATAGTCATATATTAACTAAGGAAACTGCCTAGACATGATCTGGTAAAGTAGGAAAGGAGGAAACTTCCTGATTTGGTGAAAATGATTCTAACTAAGTGATTAAGATATGAATTTCAATTTAAAATAGGTAATTAACTTAAGTATTTGTTTTAATGTGAAATAATTTTAATGCATGGAAAACTAGTTTATATAAAGGAAAGTAGTTAGTAAAGAAATAAAATTGTAGACTAATCGTTCAAGTAAAATTTAGATTTAATTTGGAATTTATTTACACGTGAGAAATTTATTAAATTAAATTGGTATAATCCGATAACTGAAGTTTTATTTATTTTGCATTGGAAAAACACACTTATGGAGGAATCACTATGAAATTTATATAATATGCTTCGGTGGGTGTTCAACGCACACTGTGAGTAAATCTCACTCACCTTTTAGTTAGAATTATTTTTATATCGTTAAAAATAATTGTTTGTTGCTTGTTGAATGCTTTCTGATTGCTTGAAATATATTAGTTATTTAGAGTTGACTATTATATATATATATATATTGGGTTGATGACTGGATTGATTCCCGCAGTATCATTAGCGGATGCCCGCGGTATCAATAGCGGATGATTTCCCTATGTGCCCCACAAATGTATTAGTGGATGACCTTCATACCGCGATATCCTGCCTCGAAGCAGGATGGGTATTACTACGTTGACTAACGTCTGTGGATGCAGGAAAACAGGTTGGAGGAATCCAACAAGATTCCTCAAAAATATATTTTCTGTTGTTTGTTTGGTTTCATATATGTTATCTTATATGATGTGTTAGACAACCTGAAATAAATAATTGGTTGTTAGTGTTTAAATATCAATGGGCCTAAGTGTTGATATTTAAAAATATCATGAAAAGGATATTTGAGATTTAGAAAGAAAATTCTATTTTTCTAAAATAGAATTGAATTTGAAATGTGAATATAGAAAATTCAAATAGATTCAAATAGAATTGAAAATTGGAATTTGAATAAAGAAAATTCAAATGGAATTTGAATCTAGAAAATTTAAAGGAAATTCAAATAAATTCAAATATAGAATTTGAATAAATAGAATTCAAATAGAACTGAATTTGAAAAGAGAATTTGAATATAATAGAATTTGAATATAGAAATTTAAATGAGATTTGAATTAAGAAAATTCAAACATAGAATAAATAAGAAAATTGAAATGGAATTTGAATTCAAATATAATTGAAATGAAATTTGAATATAGGAAATTCAAATAGAATTGAATCGGAATTTGAATATAGAAGATCGAAATATAATTAAAACGAACTCGCCGCAGCGCGGCAGTTCGTAAATTGGCGACTCGAACTTCAATTGAGTATACAGGACTCAATTTAAGACGGAATTCTTTGAAACAAGAACCGTTAGGACCAGTTAGATAATAGTTTTCTAATAGAAGAGAAAAATATGGATTTCGTCGAATAGAATTTGAGATATGTCAAAACCAAATTTCTAAAAGTGCAGCGCCAGAATCCATTGAAAACCGTTATGGTTTATATATATAAGTAAAAGGATTTTTAAGTAAACGAAATCCGAATGGCCATGAGAAAAATCTAGACTTGAGTTAGAAAATAAATGTGAACTCAAGTAAAGTAAGTAAAGTGATTTTTGAAACAATAATCATATTTTGATTATTGAATAGAATTAACTAAGTCAAAGAGGAACTAGTTAATCGAGTTCGAATTAAAGTTAAACTTTGAAAGGTGAAGTGGATTTGTAAATATATATTCAAAATTGAATATAGAACTTAAATGGAAATTTGAACTCCATTAGTTAATAAGCAAGTTAAAATATATTTGAACATGTCATGTTCAAATATAAAAGTGAAATAGGCTAAAGAGTTAATTAACAAATTAATTTACGAATTGAGTTAAATGATCGGGTATAGTTGAATTAAATTGGACATGTATAGATATACAAGAGACAGGTATAGGATAAGGATAGTGCAAGTATATAAATAGAATGCTCAACAAAAAGGTACGTGTTTAATTCATATATGAGGTTTTATGCGCCGTATCGGCTAGCCGCTTGGCTTTTTCTTTTTTCTTTTTGAACAGAGAGGCCTGTGTGGCGGTTTGGGTATTTTTCCCGATGCTCCCGGTACAAAGGAGGTTATGGCGAATTTTTCCGGAAATTTAAGGAGTTAGAATACTTTTAAGAAAATCTGATAACTAGGATTCTATATATCAATATATATAGAAGTCGATAAGAAAACGAACTTAAAAATAGAATAGTATGATCAAAAAGAAAGTCTAAGAATAAAACCCAGTAAGAATAGAAAGTGAAAGTGTGTACGTGTTTTAAAAGTGAATAATTGGTTTGTAAGGTGTTGATTATTTGAGAAAGTAGTCTTATCTGTTTTGACGTTATAAATGTTATTCAGTCAAGGTCTGAGAGGTAGTTATACCCCAACTTGATTGGTTTCATTATTAACAAATAAATAGTATGATTTCAGGCTCGAAGGTCAATGTTGAATAAGGGTTAGTTGAATATAGTATTCGAGTTGTCGTAACGATGTTTTACACAACATCCGTTTTAACCCAAATAAGTGTAAGCTTGGAAATAGAATAATAAATATTTCCTAAGTATAGAAATAAACGAGATTGGGAAAGAGATAAATAATTGGAATATTTTCCAACTATAAATACGATATATTTTCTAAAGTTTAGAAAATAAAGGAAGGCGATATTCAGAAATGTTTTCCAAATAACGTAAAAGGGCAAGATGGTTATTGAAAATATTTAGTTAACAAATATTGATAAGGAAATGGAGAAGAGATTTAATTAATGAAATATTAATTGAAGAGCTCAGTGATTTGTTTGATAATTGGATGAACACTTGTTTTTCTTCGATAGTTAAATCATCGACTATCGAAACACTTGTTTTTCTTTGATAGTTAAATCACCGACTATCAAAGTTTTGACCATTTTTACGTTGTTAATATGGAGAGACCGGTTGGATTATTATCCAAAGAACCACTCCGTATTGGCATAAACGTTGCAAACCAAGTATGCTGAATATATTGAAGACAGAGTAAAGTGCAAGGGCTGTTGTATAAGTCCTAGGTAGAGATTGCCTAGGATGGATGTACTGAATATTGCCTTCGGTTTCGTTCAATCCCAGAACGAACGTAAATGGACGAATGTCTGACAAAGTATTTCCAATGATCAAATGGGTTGGTCTGTATAAAAATATATGGTTGCAACGGATTTATTCCCTTAGCATAACATCCAGAATATTTGTGCAAACCAATTATTGATTAACGGATCCGATAATGTGGCATTCAAAGTGATCGTGTTATCAACGAATGGAAAGTAATCGTAGCCTCTGGCCTCAACAACCGGGAGATGACAAAAATTGGGCAGGTAGCATGGCTATGTGGTTAGCTCCCATTAGGGTGTATTATCACCTATCTAGTGAATATTCATTTGCTTCTTTAATCTATATCAATGCTGTCCCTTATCGGGAAACAATTGCCAATCCCAACCATTGGTGATGTACATTCGATACACTCAAGAGAAATGAGTGGTCGGTCATGTGTGGCTGAGTTGCAAGACGTTCTTGTTGAATTCGGTGTATTCTCCTCTAGAGATACACCAGCGGAAGGCGGTTCCATACCTTGTCATAGTTGGAAATCCATTACCCAATACGTGCTTACGGTTTTGATTATATACTATATATGTAGAACATGAGATGAAAGCGTTTCTGCTAGATGATTATTATATTGTGGTTGATAGGCATTATTATAATATCAAAAGGTTTTTGATATAAAGATATTTTGGATTCTCATAAGGGAAAAACCCGTTCCGTTATACAGCGTGGTCTTAAGAGATATCGTTTACATGTTCGAGCTGTTTTAAACTGTTTACTCATACCAGTCCCATCACTGACCCGGAGTTTATTTTGTTTTACCTAAACTCTAGGGTGCCTAAATTTGTATGGGCAGTCAAGTAGTTCAGGATTTTACAGATCTATCTAAAGGAGCTTGGAGCAGGAGGCTTCTGCGTTAGTTATATAGAGTTTTGTTCCGCTGTATTATAAGTGTTGTACTCCGATAAGTGTATGTTATACAGTTGAAATTTTGTATTTCATAAGTTATGATATATTATATTTTGTTCTGCTGCGATGTGAGATTCTGTGTAGTTATTTCTGTTCTTATTTTACCTTTTTCTTCTAAAAAAAATGATTCTTATTTTCTGTGATATTTGGGTTGGATGTATGGTGTATGTAGTCAACTCTTATATTACGGATTTGCGGGCCATTACAATATGCCGGGCTACTCCGGGCAGAATTACACCACGACTCAGTCTTACCTTGGGTTTAAACAGGATATGACTAACTTCTCACATTAGGCCTGTGGTTTGCGGTTACTGGATGTGCCGGTAGGTTCCGGGCAGATTTACACCGCACCACTCATCCTAACCTCGAGTTAGTCACGTTCAAGTTCAAGTTCAATCTAAATGTCATATTCATGGTCAAGTTCTAGGCGTCAAGTTTCAGGTTAAGTTCTAGATGTAAATCCCATGTTTTCTATTCATGTCCAAGTTATAGTTCATGTCTTATTCATGAGTCACGTGCCCATAAACAAATTTACAAGAAAATTCATGTTTTAAACCGTTTCAGTGATGCCAAGTATATGTCATACTCTAAATCATGTCCATGCTTTCCAACTTGGTCCACCCATTCAAATTGTACCAAGGTTATATTATACTCAAAACCCATTTGTGGTTTATTACCAAACCTCCCAATTCATGTTATAACCCAAAATCAAGCATTTCCCTTTTTAGTTCGCAATAATCATTCCATCGTATTCATTTCATAATAGATCTAGGCTCGAGATAGCCTAGTTACAAAATAAAAATGGGAAGAATAGAAGGAGGAACATAACCGTAGGAATAATAAGTTTCAATCGAACATATGATAATATTAAACATTACAGATCCAATTTTTCATAATAATTTCATTTCATGTTTACATAGGGAACGTTTGAACGATAAATCATAATTTTACACAAAAAGTGTATTATAACTCCACTCACCTTGCTTGTCGTCTTCAAAATAAGGACTAGATAACTCTTGAATTGTTTTCTCTCTTTTTCTTAGCTTGAATTACTGTTTTGAATCATATTTGACTTCTCTTTGTGTAACACCCCACCTCCGCCAGGGTCACTCTTGCAAGGGCACTAGCTTTGGAGGGGTGTTGGACAAGGTAAACATGCACGCAGATATCACAAGACAGAACATGTAAGTAAAAAACAGAGTAAATAAAGCAGCGGATAAAACTAACATTTCAAAACCATAGTCAAGTTAAATCAAAGTACTTGGTCATTATTTTCCACAAAACATAGTCTAGAAACATCAACTGAAAACTGAAAAGAAAATCATAAAGTAACTATCCCCAAGGTAGAATAAAGCCATAGCGAGCTCAAGTCCAAACCGTACGTGAGCTATTCAGAAAAGCAGCTAAAGATCCAAGCTAGGTGTCGTTGTTCCCACCCTATAAATCTGGGGGGTGGGGGGGAGGGGAACGGAAGAAAAGAGGTGAAAGAAAACGGGTCAGTCAAAAAGACTGGTAAGTCCTATCTACTATTAGTAGAAAAACTAATAAAGTTAACTGGACATGTAAAGCAAAGATGAAACATAGGGTGATAACTGGCATGGTGAAAAGATAGATCAAGTGTGGCATCGCATATACAAGGTTAGGATGCACCAAGTGTGTACTAGTAATCTATGTCAAGTATCAACAAGAAAAGATCCCTTGGCCCAATCTTGCCCCAATATCCCGAGATGACCTAGTTCAAGGTCCAACCACAAGGCCCAGTCGATCGACTCCCTAAAAGCCTAACTCGTCAAGTGTCGGTGTCATACGGCCCAATCACGAAGTGTAGTCAAGCTGTGCTAGGTCCACCCTAGGGTGTATCAAGCCCTAGGGTGCCAACCACGGACACAAATCAAGCACGCACAGTCTAAACCTACTGGTGCCCGTTTCTGCTTTTTCAAATCCGGACTATGTGCACGACCATAGTCCACCTGAACCTACACCGGCACACCTACTCAGCCGTCGTTTTGGTCGCTTACATGTCAGCCCAGTAATCGTGCCCCACCCTAGCCTAGTCCCTAGGGTATCATGATACAATCAAGAGGGTTACTGGTGAAAAGGACCATGTAACTAGGGTTTCCAACGGGTTAAATGTGGTTAACCCTACCCAATCAAGTTGGTTAAGTGTACCCAAGTTTCATGACTTAACCGCTTCAACCCATCGTGTTTAATTGGTTAAGTATTCAAGTGGTCCATAACTTAACCCTATCATGTGGCATTAATTAATTTAATGCACCCAACCTCTCACATTAGACCTTGTTGTGGATACTAGTTAAGCCGGGCGGGTCCGGGTAGCTTTACACCACAACTTGGTCTAACCTCGGGTTTCCAGTGCAACATGACCAACTACCCACATTGGGTCCTATTTCTTGTAGCCACTAGTTAAGACGGTCGGTTCCGGGTAGATTTATGCTACAAACACAACCCAACCTCGAGTTGGCCATTCTCATGTTTTCTAGAAGTCATGTCCAAGTTCATGTTCATGTTTCAAGCATAATCACATGTCATATTTCATGTCATCTTTTCAAGTCATGTTTTTATGTCATTTTAGTTTACCCATAACGTAACCCCATCGCATGTAAGTTCGCATAAACGCAAATAGATCTCAAAAGGGGAAACTTAGAAGCATGACTTGTGGCCCAAAACCTTATTAATTATGTCACGCATGTAACGTCTCCATCTCTATATAAGGCCACGCCGAAATCAGTATCAAATATTCGAAACTTCTTCTTCTGCGCTCGAATTTGCATCGCCAATAAAGCATTCCTCACGTTGCGCCATTGTAACGCTGCTAAAGTGTTACAAATTTCTGAAGCGTTGCAAGTTTGATATTCTTCTTCTTCCTCTTCTTTTTACTCGATTTTTGCATCATCATAAAACTATAAATAGAGTGTTCTTAATCAGATCAAAGTCGTACAAACTTTGAATCCGATTTCATTGTTCCAAGGCTTTATTGAATCCTGAAAGTCGATAGTTCGATAATCTGTTTGTACCTGGCGGATTGAACTATTATCTGAAATAGTCTATTCCATAGATCCTTAAAGTATGAAGTACGACAATATTCATCATCCAATAGCCTCAAACAGCAAAATCCCCGACAAATTTTAAGATAATAACTTCAATCATGGAAGGTTTGAGTGCGTTGTAAGTTATAAATCAGCATTTGACGAAATTGGAGCGTTTTGATGGTGAAAACTTCACTCGTTGGCAAGAGGCAATGAAATTTTTTCTAATCATCGTCAAATTGTTTTACATCTTGGAAGATGATTTGGAAGATATGCCATGGGAAAGAGCTAACGAGTATGCCGCTCTGGAAGCAAAACATGCAAAGCGCAAAGAGGACAATTTTCTATGCAGAGGACATATCCTGAATGCATTGTCCACTCTAGTTTACAACGCTCATAGGACATTCGAAATTGCAACGGAACTCTGGACTGATTTGGAGAGAAATTATCGCATATTTTAGGCAAGTAATAAAAAAAGTCTTATTTGTAATTTTACGGATTTCAAAATGGTTGCCAACAAGTCCGTAGTTAGACAAGTAAGTGAAATACTACTATTGGTGAATCAACTTAAAGATGCCGGTATTGATCTCCCTGAATCTTTTGTTGTTGGAGTTATTATTTCGAGACTCTCGAATTCTTGGAATGATTATAAGAAAAAACTGAAACATGCGGAAATGGATTATAATTTAGACGGTTTACAGCGCCATCTTCGTATTGAAGAGGATTCTCGTAAATGCAAACTAGATGATAATCCACAAACTGAGTCTCAAGCTAAGGCAAATAATGTTGAAATTACTGATAAATTGAAGCATACGAATGAGACATAGTTTAAGACAAATAATAATTCCAAGAACAAAAAGAAGGGTGCCAGTTACTATTGTAACAAACCCGGCTACTATGCCTGAGACTGTCGTCTTCGAAAGAAACAATAAAAAGCGAATGTGGTTGAAGAAAAGCTTGTGGATGTCGTACAAGAAGCGAACTCTGTTAGTGGCATTAATAATGATTGGTGGCTCGATACTGGAGCAACCATTCATGTTTGCAAAGACCGTAATCTTTTTAAGACTTACGAAGAGAATAATGGAGAATCTAGCGAAATTACTGGCGCAAACAAAGTTAAAAGCAAAGTTTTGGGAAAAGGCACAACTGAACTTACATTCACCTCTCGGAAAGTTTTTACATTAGTCAGTGTATTATATGTACCCGATATGTGTAAGAATTTGGTTTCTATATGCCTTCTTAACAAAGGAGGATTCAAGATGGTGTATGAGTTTGATAAGTTAGTGTTGTCCAAGAATAGAAAATTTATTGGATAGGGATACTCTTGTAACAGCATGATCAAGTTGAATCTAATAAAGAAATCTTCTGCTTATATTGTTGATTCTATTAATTTATGGCATAGTAGATTAGGATTGGTTAATTATAAGTCTCTTAGAAATATGCATAAATTAGGCTTAATTTCTGATTGTGATTTTGATTCCATCTCTAAATGTGAAACTTGTGTTCGAGCAAAAATACACCGAAAATCCTTTAAATCTATAGAAAGGAAAACTAGTTTGCTTGATTTGGTATTTAGTGATGTTGGTGACTTAAAAAGTCATATCTGCTATTGCGGTAACCAATACTATATAACATTTACTGATGATTATACTAGAAATGCATATGTATATCTAATGAAATCGAAAGATGAGGCCTTTGATAAATTCAAAATTTACAAAGCAGAAGTCGAAACACAGTTAGGAGTTAAAATTAAAGTGTTACATTTAGATCGTGGTGGTGAATATTTTTCAAATGAATTTATTTTGCTTTGCAAACAAAATGGTATAATTCACCAGTGTACCGCTCCGTATACACCACAAAAAAATGGGGTTGCTGAAAGGAAAAATAGAACTTTAGTAGAAATGGTTAGCGTCATGCTCATAAGTTTTAATTTACCTTATAACCTATGGGGTGATGCTATGTTATCTGCTTGTTACATTTTAAATAGAGTACCACTTAAAAAAGAATAATATTTCCTCGTATGAATTATGGTTTAATAGAAAACCAAACCTTACTAGACTTAAAGTTTGGGGTTGCTTAGCATATGTCAGATAACCTGACACCAAACGACCCAAGTTTGGAAATAGGGCATTTAAGTGTGTTTTCATAGGATATTCTCTTAATAGTATAACTTATATATTCCTTATTCCTGACACCTTAGAAGTTATAGAATCTGTAGATGTAAAATTCTTTGAAAATCAAACTATTGGGAATCCATTGAGATCATCTAGTCCATAACCAATTGTAACTAATGATATCAATAACGATGATTATGCTCCTACTAAAAACAGCAGGGAAGTGTCAGTACAAATAATAGTACTGAATACAGGTGCAACGACCCGAACTTCCCCGTAAAGGAAAGCTCGGATTGTAATGAGAACACGACAAATTAGAACACAAACAGAAGAACATTTCAATGCTTATTACAACAATTTACATCAGAGTACAAAATATATAGAGTACACTACACCAAAACAGGTGATTCCCAATGAGTATACCTGTCGCAAACAATTTCAGCAACGCTTATTAGTGTTGCTATGGGGGGTTGCAATTTATTTCCAACGCTTATAAGTGTTGGTAGATTTTCTCTGCCAACACTTATAAGCGTTGGTATATTTCCAGTGGCAACGCTTATAAGCGTTGGTAGATTTTCCTTCGCAACGCTTATAAGCGTTGGTAGATTTTATTCCGCAACATTTAAAAGTGTTGGTACATTTTCTTTGCCAAGCCTTGCAAGTGTTGGAAGATTTTTGTTTGCAACGCTTATACATGTTACTAAAATTAAATTCACAACAAATATTAATTCCAGCAATAACAGAAATATGTATTAGCAAGTCACATATTCTAACATTAATAATCAAATAAACTCAATGCATACCAAAAGACAACATTTATAATCACGTAACGACACAGAATATCAGTTAACAATAGACAAGTACAAGACATAATTAAGTTCTCTAATTCAATACATACTTAATTGTTAAATTCAATACACAAGTAGGTTTCTAAATTCAATACATAAGTAGGTTTCTAAATTCAATACATAAATGGAATCCTACAGACACCGAATACGAAACTCCTGCCATATAACAAAGCCTCCATCTGAAACTCTATCCAGTTTACACCATTAGAATTACCATCCAATTTTCTCTTTTCTTCCGCTACCTCTAGAAGTGCCTGCATTCATTGAATATCACGTTAAAAATTTCAGTTCCATGTTAAAAATATGAGTTTACATCTCGCACAAAATAATATCAACTTGTAGACTCGGAGTGAGTCAATAATACTGAGCCACTGAGCAGTTATTTTCAGTGTTTTACTGAGTCGAACGGCTTAGTTTTACTGGGTCGAATGGCTCAGTTATACTGAGCCTAACGGCTCAGTTAAACTAAGCCGTTCGGCTCAGTAAACTGAACCCTTTGGCTCAGTAAATATGAGCCTAAGGCTCGGTATAACTGAGACCCTTAGGCTCAGATTTACTGATCCTTTGGCTCGGTTACTGAGCCAAACGGCTCAGTTTAACTGAGGCTTAGGCTCACTTTTAGTGAGCCTAATGGCTCTCAGTAAATCTGAGCCTTAGGCTCAGTTATACTGAGCCTTTGCTGAGCCAAAGGCTCAGAAAAACTGAGCCAATGGCATTGTCTAGTAATGTAATGAGAGACGACGGTGACAAGGTACACCAAACAATTACTATGCTTCACTCTGATATATGTAAAGCAATTTATACGTGTGTATGTCTTGTGACATGAAACCAGTTTTTTATTGTAGCTTATTCAATTTGTTCATGTCTAATACCTAGACAGAGGTCTAAAGATCATGATCAAAATAAGGGAGAATGGTAGGTTGCTAGATGATGGTAATATTCATGTTAATTAAATGCAGTAATTATATGATATGTTAGTCTTCATAGTTCTTTTGAAAGTTTAAAATAAATTCTTGTTTGAATCATCTATAGATTTATCAACTTGTACTTGAGTCTATATTTCGATCGTGTAAATCATGGATGCCAACAGGTACTGCTGTCATTTTTGCATTGATTTATATAATTTTTAACACCATATTAAAGACCAATACAGTTGTGTAGCTTCTAGTTGCAATGTCCTTTCTTATGAACTTCTGTTGTATTCAGGTTTTAGTTCTTGGCCAGTCTGGCGAGGAGGTTAGCTTAGAGCCAATATTAAGAACAGTTGCTGACATTGGCCTCGTGGTAAGTTTTATTTATACGTTAGCAATTAATAAAAAGAGTAGACGTCGCGGATATTAGATTTACAAACTGACATTTAGCAAGTTGAAGGAAGAAACAAGCGTAGTTTTGTCAGTTTTTTAAGCGGTTATAGGGACATGAAAATACATAATAAATAATCAAACAAGCAGACTTTTATTTCTTCCATATTAACTTAAATGTCTTCGGTTATGCAGAGCGAGCAGTAAAATTTTCAACTGCGTGTCAGTCTTACTGTTTATTGTATTATAGCGTGATTGAACTATGGGATTATGGTAAGCATTATTTTATGAGTACAATTATTAAAGGTTTTTAATTAATCTGTTCTGATCTTCCGCTACTACGTGACTTAGTATAACTCATTAAAATTAGTAAAGGTTTCTAATCTGTTCTGATCATCTTTGAGCTTTGGACTTTGAATAAAATGATCATCATTAACATTCTTTTTGTTTTATAGTTCAAGTATCGCCATCTTTTACTACCCACTCTCGATAAGTGCTGAAGCGATGTCTTGTAAAGTAATCCACGTTCAATGTTACCACTCATTGTATATTTGTATGGAACAATACACATGTCGAGAATATGCCATGCACTAAACCTATAATAGTGGCCACATTCAATTTTCTCTGCATGTCTGCCCACATTTTAGTCATGCACCTTTCTTATTCTTTTAACTTAACTTATATACAGTTTGATTCAAAATGGCTCAATCAAAGTTAAAGAGACTGAAATGATACATTGGACTAAACAGTAAGTGTCCAGTCCCTGACCATTGTATCACGACTTGATACATTAATTCATCAATATAAATTTAGGCAAAAAATTATATTACAAAATAAAAATAACTTAAAATAACGGCATGAAACATTGCATCCTCGACAGTAGTGACAACATAATAATGAATCATCATCATTTATGTAATATATCTGACATGATGTGTAATAAACGCATCATTAGATGAAGTTTCCATGTCAAAAAATATAAAATCACAAAAAGAAGATCTGAGGGCAAGACTTAGTTCATCATCCTCATCAAAAGCAATATACTTTTGATGAGTTGCCGATATCCATCTGTAGGACTTCGTCACTTTGTATAGATTTTTATATAAAAATTTCTTCACTTTAACAAACACCGCAAAAAATAAAAAAATAAAATTAAAAAAACTAGAAAGAAGTTTGAGACTTAAAGAGAACGTAGATCAACATGATTGTCACGTTGAAGCTACATGGGACTTTGTTCCCAACAAAAGAAATTTCCTTTTACTGAGTTGCAATCTTCAAACATGAACTTTTATACAAAATATACAGCCACAAAACAAAGAAACCTAGTCTCAGATTTATATCTTCAAGCATGATCTTCAAATATATCCATAGAGCGTTAGTTTATGTTTGCCGAACCGATTACTATGTTTCATCATCAACTATGTACAACAACAAAAAATAATGTATTCTATTAAGTGACAACCATGAATCTTCCCACTTGAAAGTATTAATTATGTCAGTAAGTCTGTTGGCATTTTATAGTTTAGAGAGCTACATAGTTTGTTCACAAAACCAATTGGTTGATGTGAACTGTAGCTTCTTAGTATATATCCAGGATTTTAGTTGAACATTTCCCGATGTGGGACTTATATTTTCATCACTCCCCCTTCACGTGTGGCGTATTTTGAGCCATCTACGTGATCATGCTATTTTGGATGGAGTGGCGCACGTATGGCGGTTAAGCACATACGTATTAGTTGAACTAGTTGAATTAGTTGACCTGGGCTCTGATACCACTGTTGGTAGTTGTAGCTTTGATACCACTTTTTAGTAGTTGTTGTAATGGAAAATAGTTGAATAGTTGAAATAGTTGAAAATGGAGAAAAGGTTTTGTAATGGAGAGACCTGGGCTCTGATACCACTTGTTAGTGGTTGTAATAGAGGAAATAGTTGAATAGTTGTTGTGGATGAATGATTGAAATAGTTGAATAGTTGAAAGAAAGTTTGATGGAGAAATTACTCAATGGTTTTTGTAATACAACAATTTTATTGCTTATAGTTTTTTTGTGCTACAACAAGTACTACAACTATGTACTAAAGCTTGTACCAAAAACTTCAAGAAATAAAATTCTTCCATTACAAAACCTTTTCTCCATTTTCAACTATTTCAACTATTTTCCATTACAACAACTACTAAAAAGTGGTATCAAAGCTACAACTACTAACAAAGTCATAAGTAGAAAATAGTTGCTTCATATTTCATTTTGATTGGATTGAACCAATATTTCAACTTAAGTATCCAAAAAATTCAAATACTTTTGCCATTTACTATTCATGTGAAACTACATAAGAGTTAAAAGTTCAAACTTACATTATAATTTAGAGTCTAAAAGATTTCCAACAAATCAATGCAAATGTAATGACATTATAACATTAACATACCGATCATCATCTTAGCATGAACATAAATCATGAATCGCCTTGACTGCTGAGCTCTACTATAGTCGGTATCAGGCTCTGGTCGCTCCGGAGGAATATACTCACCACTCTTCTTTATCTCTCTATTTCCTAAACAAAAGAAAGTAAGATAGTCATTGCCTATACAAATCAAATATTAGAGACCTTGCATTTACAATATAATTTGAGAACCCATGCTTACCATCTTGACATTCTTCTGTGTTTAACAACAAAGGCTCTACATTATCATTAGATTCATCCTGGCCCATCCTAGCAACTGTTTCTAAATGATAATAAAACAATATAAACTTCACTTATTTAACAAAGATAGTTGAACTATTTGAATTTCGTATTCATACACATATGCTACGAAAAATGTAATGCAAATAATTGATGGAATGTTTCAGATGCAACCATAGTGTGATTCATACCTTGCAATTTATTGCACGAGAATCATCTGAGTCCAATTCAGATGAACTATCAGAGTCCAAATCTGAAAACTGATTCAAATGTAAGTCCGATTCAGTTGGTGGTCAACTTCCACCAGTAATATTATAGACAACACCAGTGGTTGATTCAATGGATGATCCAATAAGTGGAGCAAGAGTTGCTTGCTCTGCTGCTTCTTGTGCACAATTCTTTCTTGAAGAAACACCAACACCTAACATTGCAGTTCTCGAATTTCTCATCACAGCCTTCACATCAGCAAAATCTACATTTACAAGACCTGGAATCTGCAAATTTAAGAAGAAACAAAAAATTGCAGTAATTATTTAAATTGGTTCTAAAATTAGGATAGGACTAGTAGCTACATGAACTTACAGTTATATTGTCAGATATCCCTTGAACACCTTGGCGTAAAACATCACCTGCCAACAGAAATGAATCGTGAAGTGGGGTTTGCTCATCTACTATATCTACTAATCAGTCATTAGGAATAACAATTAGAGCGTCAACATTCTTCTGTAGTTTCTCCATAGCTTCTAGTGCCTGCGTTATGGAGAAAGGAATTGGAATATCGATTACAATTAAAAGGAAAGGGAAAACTGATAAGGTATTATAAGAGGATCTCCAACAGTGTTACAGGCCGTAACGTTACGGCCCGTAACTTGTTGGGAGATATCTTTGATATCTCCCAACAGGCGCGAGCCGATAAAATCAGCTCGCGCCCTTCCCGAGCCTATAAATGGCTCGGGAGGGGGCTTGTAAATTGTTTTTCCTCCTTTTAATCCCTCCTTTTTATTTTTTTTATTGGTTACGACGACGGGATGCTGCCACGCGTAACGAAGATGGGGAGACGGACAGTTCGGGTTATGCCACACGACGCATCTGGTCCAGCTCACCTTCCTCCACCAGCGGGGACGACGATTGAGGACTTACGGATCCTCCCAGAGCTGCCAGAGGGATTCACTCATCGATCTTCTACCGCGGTGGCCACCGTTCAGGTATTAATTTTTATTTATTTACTCTTTAGAGTTACCGAAGTGTTAAATAGTATGCCCTGTTGCTTTTACGTTATAGTTTAGAGCGTTTATGTTATACGTTTTAACAATATTTACGAACTGTTGGTTTAATAGTAATTTAAATGTTTTACTTTTAATAGACTGGGTACGTCTACGTTCGCGGGAGTTGGGCGAAGTTTGTTTCACATGCCCTAGATATATTACCACTACATATTCGGGAGAGGCTAGATGGTAGTCCGTTCGGACCTTTTTTACGTATTATACCTCCCAGGCCTTCGATCGACCATTGGTACAGGCCTTAGCAGAGAGATGGTGGCCTACAACACATACCTTTCACTTTCCGGATTTTGAGCTAGGTATCACCCCCGCCGATTTTTACATGCTTATGGGGATTGAGATAGACCGTCCAAATAGAGTCACTTGTCCATTTGATTCCTCTTTTGAGTCACCCGAGTCCTACCTATAGTATTTGCCAGATTTGTCAGCGGCTCGTATAGCTAATGGTTCCGTTTCCATCACATATTTACTTGAGTATATTACAGGGCACATGCACATGGTAGATTTCCACGAGAAAGTATACAGGGCTACCATTTTATACCTACTTGGTTCGACCTTCTTTTCGAACCAACAGAGTTCGATTAGGCTGGGATACCTAGCAGCACTAGCCAACTTAGAGCAGCTGCATATGATTGATTGGGGCTCTTCCATATTGGGTTATCTATACTCCGCTCTTGACTCTTATGCTTTTGGAGAGGTGAGCCAGATGTTCGCTTTTTGGTACATGTTTCCGTGTTTGTACTACGAGTACACGACCAACATGCACCCACACATGCAGCCCACCGCCAGTCATGCTGCTGAGACCTTTTTACCACGCATGCGTAGATGGAAGAGTACTCACGGAGTTCGGCGTGCTCGTTCTGGTGTGAGACATGACTTGATGGAGGCTCGTACCCAGTTAGATATGAGGGAGAGGGGGAACATGATACGAGCACGTTGGGCCTCTTATTGGTTGTTACTTGCAGCGGATGGCCCACTACCTAATGTCCATCCATTAGCCATTGCATGTCGCTTATCTACTCGACGTGTCCTCTTCTTCCCACCGGCCCACCTTCCTATTTGGTTTTTGGGAGATCGATGTTATTACCAGGCTACCGGTCAGGTGCCCGTACCTGGAGATCCACCTCTGCCACTAGATATGTTCGGACAACAGCGTTCTATAGGGAGACAGTACGTGCATGCTATGAGACAGGCAGGATGGGTCGATACGACCAATTTTCACTTACCAGACGCAGATTTTGGTCCTTACTGGGTTCGGGTAGCTCCTAGACGGTACTTGTTGCCTGATTATATGCGGGGTGTGAACTCCGATCACATTGGTCCCCGATTGGTTAGTGGTAGAGTTCACCCTCCGCCGTTTACTTTTGACCCAACCCCTTCACAGATCTCCGACCCTTCTACGGATTTCGCTCTGGCCGATACATTTCAGACATTTGATCTTAGCGGAGCACAGTTATCCCTGCCTATTGTTTACCCACCTGCACACATGGTTTACGGTGTCCCTACTGCTGGATTATATCTGCCACATGAGGTAAAATTTGTAGCTTGTGAAATTACCTTTAATGTTATACGATGTCCAAACTGATTTTATATGTTCTATATATGCAGTATGCACCCCGGCTGGACCAACATAGGATACATATTGCGGCTATTCAGGAGATGGCGCTGCTACATTCTCATTCCATGTATGAGGAGCACCAGGCGACTGTTTAGGGATTGCTGGAGCAGATCTATGACCAACATGCTAGATTAGCGGCAGCAGGGGGTGTTAACACAACAGCATCAGATACCATTGTAGGGTCATGTACCAGTGGAGGATCAGGAGGGGGACTTGGAGGGGGTGACGGACCAGGAGGGGGTGGCGGAGTAGGATGGGGTGACGGATCAGGAGGGGGTGGCGGAGTAGGATGGGGTGACGGATCAGGAGGGGGTGGCGGACGTGGAGGGGATGGCGGATCAGGAGGGGGTGACGGATCAAGAGGGGGTGGCAGAGTAGGAGGGGGTGATGGATCAGGAGGGGGTGGCGGAGTAGGAGGGGGTGACGGTTCAGGAGGGGGTGGCGGATCAGGAGGGGGTGACGGATCAGGAGGGGTTGGCGGAGTAGGAGGGAGTGACAGAGTAGGGAGTAGTGATGACGATATTTCGTATTATGACCCTTCTGATGATGATGATGATGATGATGATGATCCGATGCATATGAATGGTGCTGATGATGATGGTTCTGGTGATGATGCCGCGGATTTATCATGATGTATATTTGTGTATGTCTCAATCTTTTGGACTGTATGTTATTTTATTGTCATTTATCATGATGTATAATATGTTTATTGTCATTTCATATGTTATGTGTACTGTTTACTCGTTTATTATGTTATGTGTAATGTTATCATGATGTTACTTGTGTATTGTCGTTTCATATATTTTATCATGATGTATATTTGTGGACGACCCTCCCTTTTAACTCCTTCTTAACTCCTTCGGGTGCTTAAGTGTGTAAATTAGGAGGGTAGGTGGACTACCCTCCCTTTTAACTCCTTCTTAACTCCTTTGGGTGCTTAAGTGTGTGAATTAGGAGGGTAGGTGGACGAACCTCCTTTTTAACTCCTTCTGGTGCTTAACTGTGTAAATTAGGAGGGAAGTGGACGACCCTCCCTTTTAACTCCTTCTTAACTCCTTCGGGTGCTTAAGTGTGTGAATTATGAGGGTAAGTGGACGACCCTCATTTTTAAATCCTTCTTAACTCCTTCTGGTGCTTAAGTGTGTGAATTAGGAGGGTAGGTGGATGACCCTCCCTTTTAACTCCTTCTTAACTCCTTCGGGTGCTTAAGTGTGTGAATTAGGAGGGTAAGTGTGTAACGTTCCGAACTTCATTACGTTCAAACGGGGACGACCCCAGACCCACGCTATTGTTTTCCCTATATATAGTGGTTTCTCTGAAACCCTAATTCACAAATTATTTTCTTTCAGCCGCCACCTCCTTCCTCTTTCCCCAAAGGAGCCAAGTTGTTAAGAAAAGAGTGTAGTCCCTTCTCGGAGATATGTCGGAAATGGGAAATGAAAGTGTATCCTCTAACATGGTTCCTGAAGGACGCGTTCTCTATCCAGTACATCTAAGTGGATCCAACCATGTGTGCCGTTGTGGAGAAGAATCGGTCGTCATTGTTTCGAAGACTGAAAAAATGCTGGCTGCCGCTTTTTTGGTTGTGCAGCCTACTAGGCGCACACCGTTTTTCCAGACGAAATTGACTGTTGTTACTTTAAGCAGTGGATTGACCCTCCGATGTGCGAACGTGGAGTTCAATATGCTTTGGAAACGCAAGCCGAAATTCGACGTTTGAACAAGAATGTTGCTGACGCAGCTAGGGCTGGATTCTACCCACGTCCGTGGTAGTGGTGCGTGGAAACTATCGTATCGTTTATTACTGTACTTCAAATTTGATGTTTATGTGTTCTGTTGTTGTACTTCCTTCAACTGTACTTTGGCATTTATACATGCTATAATTGTCATTGTATTACGCTTATTAGTTATGTAATGCAAATTGTTTATGTAATGCAAAGTCCAACGCTCTAAACGTCTATGATGCAAAGAACATTCGTACCATTAAATTTACAGATAATCTACACTACCAGCTATTTACAATTAAAACCCATTATAACCAATAAACGAGCACTCTGTCCAATAAAGAAAGGAACACTCTATCCAATAAAGAGTCACTTTCCCCAATAAATGTGCACTCTGTCCGATAAAGAAGCACTCTTACCAACAAAGGAGCACTCTGCCCAATAAAGTGCATGTCGCTATATCAAATAAAGATAAAGGAACACTCCATCCAATAAAAGAGCACTCCGTCCAATAAAGGAGCACTCTGTCCAATATATCGATAAAGGAATACTCTTTCCAATAAAGAGTAACATCATCCAATAAAGGAGAACACCCCACCCAATAAAGCTATCCACTTTCCAATACCGCATACATTATATATAATAGCAACATTGCAATTCATATCTCAAATCAAAACTTATTCACAAATATATATGGATTCCAGTTTTACAAAGTGCTTGCTTGCTTTTGCCAGCGATTTGGAGGAGGATGAAATCCTTCAAGAGGAAGCAGAAGAGATACAAGAAATACGGGACCTATACCATGAAGCGTATGGTTCATCATCCACAACTAGAGGGGGATCGGTTCCTGGAAGGAGGTTTATACACCGAAATCATGCTAAATACCACAAGTATTTGATGCAAGATTACTTCGATGCCGATTGCACATACGGGTCAGATATGTTTCGTAGAAGTTTCAGGATGCAGAGAAATCTATTTCTTCGGATATTGGCGGGTATTCAAGGTAACAATGATTACTTTAAGTACAAACAAAATGCATCGAAAACACAGGGGTTGTCCGTTGAACAGAAAATGACGACCGCTATGAGAATGTTAGCCTATGCCACTCCAGCCGATGCTTTGGACGATGCATACCGCATAGCAGAGAGCACAACACTACAAACACTAGAAACTTTCTGTCAAGCAGTGGTGGACGTCTACGGATAAGAATACTTACGGTCTCCGAACGAAGCAGATGTAGTGCGAATTAGAGAGATGCACGAAAGCAGGGATTGGTCGGGAATGTTAGGAAGTCTGGACTGTATGCACTGGGAATGGAAGAACTGTCCTAAGGGATTACAAGGTGCATACAACGGCAAGGAAAGACGACAAACCATCATTTTGGAAGCTGTGGCATCGTACAATCTGTGGATATGGCACGCTTTCTTCGGAATGCCCGGGTCTAATAACGACTTAAATGTTGTAGAAAAATCCCATCTGTTCAATGATCTTGCTCAAGGCCAGGTACCTCCTTTAACATTTACCCTACGCCAAAATACTTACAACCATGGCTATTACCTAGGTGACGGCATTTACCCGAAATGGAGCACCATTGTTAAAACATGTCCAAATCCATTAACTCCTAAACAAGTCTTGTTCGCGGCGATGCAAGAGGGACAAAGGAAAGACGTGGAACGTGCTTTCGGTGTTTTACAATCGAGATTTGCAATGATAAGTAATCCATGTAAGCTGTTGTCTAGGAGTAAGATGTATACAATCATGTTTGCTTGCATCGTTCTTCACAACATGATTATAGAAGATGAAAGGGATATGGATGAAGAGCAACGTCACTGCGATTACGAGGGTGCTTCGTAACCACCTCCAGTATTCCGACAAAACCAACCAATAACAGAGGAGGACTTCAACATTCATTTGAGCCGTCAAGTTATCTACAGAGATGCAGAAC
>JASFAX010002449.1:0-45928 GCA_030737875.1 Allium sativum
GTTTGGTCTTGAGCTATGCTATGGCTGCTGCTACTATTTATGGGGAATATTTTACTTTTGGTTATCTTAAATTTATGCTTCTTTGGAACATGATGTAATGGAATAATTTGTATCTTGGATATATGAGCTTTTGACTCTTTTCTTGGAAATAATAAGAAGTTGGTTTTTAATTTCTACCGCTGCTTTATCTATGTTCTGCCTTGTGATATCTCTGTGCATGTTTACCTAGATAATACTCCACCAAAACTAGTGCATTCCCTTTGTGAGTGACCCTAGCGGAGGTGGAGTGTTACAGAATCCAACTAGATTCCTCAATATTTATAATACTGTTCTTTTCATATATTGTAGTATATGAAGTGATATATAATCTGTTGTTGATTATGTGTGTTTGAATGATATCGATCATTCTGAATTGGTATTTTAAATACCGTAAGAAATACTGGGATATAGAAAAGGAGGATTTTCAAAGTGTATTTTGAAAATAAATTATTTATATAAAATCAATGGATTTTATATATAAAAGGAAAAGGATTTTATAAAAGAAAATAATTATAAAATCAAAGGAGTTATAAAAGAAATATTTATTTGTTAAATAAATGGAATTGAAAAGGAATATTTATTTGTCAAATAAATAGAATTGAAAAGGAAATATTTGTAAAACAAATAGAAAAAGGAAATATTTGTAAAACAAATAGAAAAGGGGAATATTTGTAAATCAAATAGAAAAGGAATTAGTTGGGAAATAAATAAAACCTTAAAATAGTAGATCATAAATAGAAATCTATTTTGACAAATAAATGGCGAAGATTAATTGATGAACAATATTTTATAAATTAAGTAAAATATTTATCATTGGATAAATGGAGTATATAAGTCAGGACTTATATAAAGAAGCAAGAATCAATTTTAACATCGATATTTGAAACTGAATACGAACGAAGAGTGAATCGAATATTACTTATTCGAGAAGGAGTTAAATCAAAAAGAGTTAATTGAAATGAGTAAATCGAATATTAGCTATTCGATTAGAGTTAATCAGTTAGAGTTAATTGATTAGAGTTAATCAAATAGAGTTAATTGATTAGAGTTAGAGTTAATCGATTAGAGTTAGAGTTAATCGATTAGAATTAGAGTTAATCGAATTAGAGTTAATTGATTAGAGTTAGAGTTAATTGATTATAGTTAGAGTTAGTCAAATAGAGTTAGAGTTAATCGATTAGAATTAGAGTTAATAGAAAAAGGAGTTAATCGATTAGAGTTATCGATTAGAGTTAATCGAATAGTGTTAATCAATTAGAGTTATCGGTTAGAGTTAATCAAGTAGAGTAAATCAATTAGAGTTATCGATTAGAGTTATTGAATAGAGTTAACTGAATAGAGTTGATCGAATTAGAATTAATCAAATAGGGTTAATTGAATAGAGTTGATGGAATTAGAATTAATCAAATAGAGTAAATTGATAGAGTTAATCGATTAGAGTAAATCGAATAGAGTTAATTAAAAAGGATTAATTGAATATAGTTTATTCGAAAGGAATTAATCGAATATAGTTTGTTCGAAAGAGAGTTATCGAATATTGGTTATTCGAAAGAGAGTTAATTGAATATTGGTTATTCGAAAGAGAGTTATCGAATATTGGTTATTCGAAAGAGAGTTATCGAGTATTGGTTGTTCGAAAGAGAGTTATCGAGTATTGGTTGTTCGAAAGAGAGTTATCAAATATTGGTTATTCATAAGAGAATTATCGAATATTGGTTATTCGAAAGAGAGTTATCGAATATTGGTTATTCGAAAGAGAGTTATCGAATATTGGTTATATGAAAGAGAGTTAATCGAATATTGGTTATTCGAAAGAGAGTTAATCGAACATTGGTTATTCGAAAGAGAGTTATCGAATATTGGTTATTCGAAAGAGAGTTAATCGAGTATTAGTTATTCGAAGAGAGTTAATTGAATATTACTTATTCGAATAAGAGTTAGTCGAATATTAGTTAATCAAAAAGGAGTTAATCGACTATAGTTTTCGAATAGTGTTAAAGGAGTTATCGAATATAGTTTATTCGAAAGGAGTTAATAGAATATAGTTTATTTGAAAGGAGTTAAGTGATACGAGTTAATAAATTAAAGTTAATCGAGTTAAAGATAATGGTGTTATGGTTAATTGATTTGAGTTAATTGAGTTATATTTTAGGTTAGATATTTCATAAGTAGGGATTATAACGCTACAGTTATAATCAATGTTTTTCAATAAAGAAGTGCATTCATAAATAGAATCCGAGAGTTATGTAAGGAAGTTTGTTAAAGATTTAAAGGGTGAACTTTGTCTATTTCGAGGTTAGAAATGTTGTTCAGTTAAGGTACGAGAGGTAATTATACCCCAATTTGATTGACTTCGTTTTAACTAAGGAATGGTTAAGGTTCGATAGTGAAGGAGTTAATTGAATTTAGTTAATAAGTGTTAATGGTTCGAGTTGGCACAGCGATGTTTTATTTAAACATCTGCTTAAATTCAATGAATGAGTTTTGGAAACATTTTCCAAATATAATCAAAGATATTTTCTAATCTTAGAAAATGAAATGTCTGATGATAAAGAAAACAGAATGATAGTGATATGTGAAAACGAGATGGAAATGTTTTCCAATGATTAATAAAGTATATTTTCTAAATTTAGAAAATAAGGAATATTTAATAAATGGAAACAGGAAATAAATAAATTAATGAACTAAAAGAGATAAATGTTAAATGATGATTGACCGATATAATTTCCATCTGGAAATAATATCGTTGTTTGCACACATGTTTTTCTTTGATAGTTAACTCACCAACTATCAAAGATTTTGACCATTTTTCCGTCATCAATACAGAGAGACAGGGATCAGATTCATTATCTGAAAACCCCTCTGTATGGGCGTTAGCATTGAGAATCAAATATGATGAAGATAACTGAAGACGAAGTTATGCAAGGGATGTCGTGTTTACAGAATAGTGCCTTCGGTTTGTCCAGTCCCAGGACGACTTGTATGGAAGAATGTCTGATAGAGTGTATTTAATAGATCGCGTAAGTTGATCTTTTCAAATGTATATACGTTTGGTTGTAAAGGAATTCTTTTCTCTTAGCTGTGTACCCGTCTTTTTTTTGGGGAAATCAGTTTATGATTTGGCGGGTATGACGATGTGACATTCAAAGTGAATAAATGCGTGATCTATCTGAGATGAGAGTGGCCTCTAGCCTCACAACCGGGAAATGACAAAAATCTAGCAGGCAGCATGTCTAAGTGGTTGGCTACTAAGTGGGGTGTATTATCACCTATCTAGAGATATTCATTTCATTCTTTAATCTATTCGATGTTGTCCCATTCGGAAAACGGTTGCTAATCCCAACCGTTGGTGATATACATTCGATACACTCAAGCGAAATGAGTGGTCGGTCATGTGTGGTCGGGTTGCAAGATATTCTTGTTGAACCCAGTGTATTCCTCTCTAGAGGTACACTATCGGAAGGTGGTTCCATACCTTGTCATAGTTGGTAATCCATTATCCAATAAGTGCTCGCGGTTTTGATTGTATGCTATATATGTAGAACGTGAGATGAAAGCGTTTCTGCTAGGTGATTATATAGTTGTGGTTGATAGACATTATTATAATATCAAAAAAGTTTTGATATAAAGTTTATCGTTTCTTTCAAATGATATTGAAAGTTAAATAAAATTGATTTGGACTCTCATAAGGGAAAAACCTTTTCCGTTATACAGCGTGGTCTTATGAGATATCGTTTAATTGCTCAAACTGTTTTAAATGGTTTTACTCATACCAGTCCAATGACTGACCCAGAGTTTATTTTATTTTGTTTTCCCTAAACTCTTAGGTGCCTAATTTTGTACGGGCTGTCAAGTAGTCAGGATTTTACAGATATACTTGGGGAGATGGAGCAGGAAGCTTCAGGATTATATAGATTGTTATTTCCGCTGTGTTGTAAGTGTTATACTCTAATAATGGTATTGTATACAGATACTGTTTTATTTCAAAGTTATGTTATGAAATATATATATTCGTTCCGCTGTGAGATTCGTGTTTAATCTGATGTTGTATATTCTTCTTCTTCTATTCTAAGTTTATATCTTATCTATTCTCAACCTCTGTTTTCTTTCTACTAGTTTTCGGGTTTCCAGTGTAATTTAGGTTGGACTTGTGTTATTTGGTCAAATCAAATGGTATCAGAATTTTGGGACACTACAGTTGATATCAGAGCTTAAGGTTGAGTAATTGCCTGGGCTCTGTGGCGTGACTCAGTAGAGATGGGGTTAGCAATATCCTAGATTGAATGTGAGTGTATATATACGAGTGAACGTATTTGTTATTCAATATAAAATGATTTTATATTGTGGAGCTTTGTTGGTTGGGTTGTTTATGAATTCTGGTCGATCAGTTTGATCCACTGTATCGGTAGGAGTTTCTAAACACTCAAATACAGTGGGTCAACACGATATGTTTCAAAAAGAGGGTAAATGAAAATAAGTTTACCCAAAGTATATTGTGATATAGTGAAGATAATATATTGGAACTATAATATATTGAATATATTGGTTGTTATTATAATCAAGTAAGATTATAAATTAAATGGTTATTTAAATAACCAATCATAATTCATATAAGTGAAATATATGGAATAAGATGAATTAAATCTGAAGTTAAAATCAGAATTGAAATTAAAACCCTAAAAATTGGAAATGTGTTTGTAAATGGATTTGAATTGAAAATATAAGAATTTTAAAATCCTAGGAGATTTTAAAATGTTTTAAAGCATTGTAAATGGTATATTGAAATATATTTCAAAATGGAGATGTTGAAAGGTGATTTTGAAAAGTGATATAGTATTGAACTCACTTCGGTCGTTGGAAAATAAATTTCGATGTTGATCCGGACATCATCGGTGTTCATTTTCGAGTCTCTAAGTGATAGGTTACAACCAAAGATTTTGCTTTTGAATTATTTTGAGAAAAAAAAGTTGTATTGAAGTTCTAGAAAAGGATATTTGATTTTTGGAAAGGCTAAGCTATTTGAAACTCACAGGTAAAGATTGTTTGAAATAAAAACAAATTAAATAGAAATTTGTGAAAGCAAATTTGAAATTGAAATAAAGGCAGTTCAGTGGTAATGAATTGAATTAGATTAGAATGGTATCGAGAAAAATTGGATTGGTAATATAGGAATTTGAAATGGAATTTGGTTGGTATAAGCAGAGGATTTGGTTTGGATATAAGCGAATAGCTATGTTGAACATATATTGATTGGAAATTGGTTGAGTTGACATTGGTATATGTTGGATTGATAACAGGTGAAAGTGATAAAGTTGATACGGCCGACAAAAAGGTACAAGTTTATATTTTGTATAAGCATGAGATTTATGAGCCGATTTGCCAGGCGCTTGGCTGTTTGATTTTGTTTTGGGTTAAAGATGGACTAGAGAGGCGAGTTGTAGTTCTACCGATTGACCAGTACAAAGGAGGTGCTGGCAAAAAATTTCAGAAATTTCAAGTGTTAGAAATTTTCCAGGATTAGTTAAAATTTTCATGAATAAAAATAAATAAATATTCAATTGAAATTAAATTGATTCAGTTGAAACTGAAGTTAAGAAGTGAACAAATAACTTCTAACCAGTCAATAGGGTTTGTTTTCTACCTTAGCAATTTCGAGGATGAAATTATTTTAGGGGGGAAGAATGTAATGTCCTGTATTTTACGGTGTAATAATTAATTAATTTAATTATTTAAATAATGGTTTAGAGATTTACATAGTCGTTTAATCAAATAATATTGAATATTTAATTTATATAAATAATAGAATAATATATTTAATTTCGAAAGTGTGAACTGGACAATTCAAAATATATATTTCAGTTTAAAATTGAATTATGATAACGTATATATTTAAATAACGACAGTTTGCACGTATAATTATATTATAATTAAAATCGAGCTCCAAATGGCGCGGCAGTTCGCTATTTGGCGATTTGAGCTTCAACTGAATATACAGGGTTCGTTTTAAGTCGGATTTCTGTGAAACAAGAAACGTTCGGAGCAGGTGGAGTATATATTTCTAATGGAAGAGAAAAAAGGATTTCATTGTGTAGATTTTGATTTATGCCCAAATCAAAATTTCGAAAGTCGTTATGGAATTCCTTTATAATTTATAACGATTTATAAAAGGATTTAAATATAAATCGAATTTTGATATAACCCTGATGATGAAATATCGAGTTGTAAATCCATATATATCTATTCTAGAGTTGTATGGTATTCTATTATGAATATATATACGATAATATTTATTTTTAAATATTTAATTTAATTATTTTTAAATATATT
Organism: Allium sativum; assembly: GCA_030737875.1. Taxonomy (NCBI): domain Eukaryota; kingdom Viridiplantae; phylum Streptophyta; class Magnoliopsida; order Asparagales; family Amaryllidaceae; genus Allium; species Allium sativum. The sequence continues at coordinate 6,367 of JASFAX010002449.1, forward strand.
TATATATTTAAATGGGTTATTTAGAGCTTTAAAAATAGCTAGTTTTGCAAATGACCTCCGTTTTTTACGAAACTAATTTTGTTTGATCCGTAATATTAAATTATTGTTAGATTCCAAGTTTCGTGATTTTTAGAGGCGCCATACTGATTTTTAATGTGAAAAATAGTCGATATTTTGTTGGTTAAAAATACGTTGTGTGATCAAACAGAGTCGAAATTCGATGAAACCAGTTTCGTTGGGTCCGTAATATCGAACTGTAGCTACATGCCAATTTTCATGATTTTCGAATGTCATGCGTGATCACAGAAATTTTTTAGATGATAAATACAAGTAGCGTTATACTAAAAATGAATATAAAAATATTAAAAGCATCCTATAAATACCCTCCCAACCTAAACCTAATTTCTATTTCCTCTGGTCAACACATAAATTTCCGCCGTCATTTGTTCTTCAGGAAACGAGAGATTTCATTCTTCAAAAATTCAAACCAAAAAGGATAAATTCCTATAAATCATGATATTGGTATATCTATGATCCCTGTGTCCTTCTCTTCGAATTGATATGCATATTGAGGGGTACGACAACATTTTTGTTTGATGTCCTGTGTACATCATGAGTTATGGTTCACGTAATGAGATTATTGAAGCTTCGATTCTTGTTTTAATTGTTGTATTGGGTTTTGAGATAGGATATAGCAACTCATAGGAAATTTTGGGATTTTCTTGAATTTAAAGGCATCGATACCTACTGTGTATCAAGAGGAGGGAACTGCTCAATGCGAGCAGTTTACTGAGTTCGAGTTCCAAGTTTTGGGGATGGTGAAGTGCGGATTTGGACGAGAAGAACGACAGAGGTGGTGCGGCATTTTCCCGTTGAGTGATGGAGGAGTTAACGTGGAGGAAGGAGATGGAAATGGCATTGGATTTCTTCCTGGAATCACGGTAATTTGTTTGGGGAAGAAAGGGTAGTTGTGCCTCGGTATTTACAAGTAGATGCGCTGGAAAAGAAAGTAAGCCCAATTAGAATTTATTTTATTTAAATTTAAATAAGTGTGCTAGTTTATAAAATGGATAACTTTATCATACGTGATCGAAATTCACCGAAACAAGATCCGTTGGGATCGTATGGACGGTGGGTACACAATGGAACTGGCTGGGAGTGAATTGGAGCTCATTACAATTTATAGCAAAATAAATTGTCCGTCAGAATCAAAAATAGTTAATCGTTATTTAACAGTAACGGTCCAATGTGAGCAAAACTCACCAACTCTATCAGTTCATATTTTTATAACGTATTTTTAGAACTGATAAATGATGATTGATTGCTGTGTGTTGACAGTTTGGTTAAAATGCTGATTGGTTGAAATTATAAATAACGATATATATATATATATATATATATATATATATATATATATATTGCTAATCAAATATTGATTCTGTTTATTAGAATATATCATATTGAAATGATATCGACGTGAATTATATTGTGTAATATCTGTGGATGCGGGGAAACAGGTCGGAGGAATCCAACTAGATTCCTCAATATTTATAATACTGTTCTTTTCATATATTGTAATATATGATGTGATATATAATCTGTTGTTGATTATGCGTGTTTGAATGATATTGATCATTATGATTTGGTATTTTAAATACCGTAAGAAATACTAGGATATAGAAAAAGGAGATTTTCAAAGTGTATTTTGAAAATAAATTATTTATATAAAATCAATGGATTTTATATAGAAAAGAACAAGGATTTTATAAAGAAAATATAATAAAATCAAAGGAGTTATAAAAGAAATATTTATTTGTTAAATAAATTGAATGGAAAAGGAATATTTATTTGTCAAATAAATAGAATTAGAAAGGAAATATTTGTAAAACAAATAGAAAAAGGAAATATTTGTAAAACAAATAGAAAAGGGGAATATTTGTAAATCAAACAGTAAACGGGATATTTTGGAAATAAATATAGCTTTAAAATAGTAGATTGTAAATAGAAACCTGTTTTAACAGATAAATGGAGAAGATTAATTGATGAATAATATTTTATAAATTAAGTAAAATATTTATCATTGGATAAATGGAATATATAAGTCAGGACTTATATAAAGAAGTAAGAATCAATTTCAACATCAATATTTGAAACTGAATACGGACGAAAAGTGAATCGAATATTACTTATTCAAGAAGGAGTTAATCAAAAGGATTTAAATCAAAAAGAGTTAATCGAAATGAGTAAATCGAATATTAGTTATTCGATTAGAGTTAATCAGTTAGAGTTAATTGATTAGAGTTAATCAAATAGAGTTAATTGATTAGAGTTAGAGTTAATCGATTAGAGTTAGAGTTAATCGATTAGAATTAGAGTTAATCGATTAAGAGTTAACTGATTAAAGTTATAGTTAATTGATTGGAATTAGAGTTAATCGATTTGAGTTTGAGTTAATCGATTAGAATTAGAGTTAATAGAAAAAGGAGTTAATCGATTAGAATTATCGATTAGAGTTAATCGAATATTGTTAATCAATTAGAGTTATCGATCAGAGTTAATCAAATAGAGTAAATCAATTAGAGTTATCGATTAGAGTTATTGAATAGAGTTAATTGAATAGAGTTGATCGAATTAGAGTTAATCAAATAGAGTTAATTGAATAGAGTTGATCGAATTAGAATTAATCAAATAGAGTTAATTGATAGAGTTAATCGATTAGAGTAAATCGAATAGAGTTAATTAAAAAGGAGTAATCGAATATAGTTTATTCGAAAGGAATTAATCGGATATAGTTTATTCGAAAGCGAGTTATCGAATATTGGTTATTTGAAAGAGAGTTAATCGAATATTAGTTATTTGAAAGAGAGTTATCGAATATTGGTTATTCGAAAGAGAGTTATCAAATATTCGTTATTCGAAAGAGATTTATCGAATATTCGTTATTCGAAAGAGAGTTATCGAATATTGGTTATTCGAAAGAGAGTTATTGAATATTCGTTATTTGAAAGAGAGTTAATCGAATATTGGTTATTCAAAAGAGAGTTAATCGAATATTGGTTATTCGAAAGAGAGTTATCGAATATTGATTATTCGAAAGAGAGTTAATCGAATATTAGTTATTCGAATTAGAGTTAGTCGAATATTAGTTAATCAAAAAGGAGTTAATCGAATATAGTTTATTCGAATAGAGTTAAAGGTGTTATCGAATATAGTTTATTCGAAAGGAGTTGATCGAATATAGTTTATTCGAAAGGAGTTTAGTGATAAGAGTTAATGAATTAAAGTTAATCGAGTTAAAGTTAATGGAGTTAGGGTTAATTGGTTTGAGTTAATCGAGTTATATTTTAGAGTTAGATATCTCAGAAGTAGGGATTATAAAGCTATAGTTATAATCAATGTTTTTCAATAAAGAAGTGGATTCGTAAATATAATTCAAGAGTTATGTAAGGAAGTTTGTTAAAGATTTAAAGGGTGAACTTTGTCTATTTCGAGGTTAGAAATGTTTTTCAGTTAAGGTCTGAGAGGTAGTTATACCCCAACTTATTGACTTCGTTTTAACTAAGGAATGGTCAAGGTTTGATAGTGAAGGAGTTAATTGAATTTAGTTAATAAGTGTTAATGGTTTGAGTTGGCATAGCGATGTTTTATTTAAACATCTGTTTAAATCCAATGAAGGAGTTTTGGAAACATTTTCCAAATATAATCAGAGATATTTTCTAATCCTAGAAAATGAAATGTGTGATGATAAAGAATACTGGAATGACAATGATACGTGAAAAAGAGATGGAAATGTTTTCCAATGATTAATAACGTATATTTTCAAAATTAATAAAATAAGGAATGTTGAATATATGGAAACAGGAAATATATAAATTAATGAACTAAAAGTGGTAAATGTTAAATGATGATTGACCAATATAATTTCCAACTGAAAATAATATCGTTGTTTGCACACATGTTTTTCTTTGATAGTTAACACACCGACTATCGAAGTTTTTGACCATTTTTCCGTCGTCAATATGGAGAGACCGGGATCAGATTCGTTATCTGAAAACCCCTCTGTATAGGCCTTGGCGTTGCGAATCAAATATGATGAATATAATTGAAGACGAAGTTATGCAAGGGCTGTCATGTTTACTAAATAGTGCCTTCGGTTTGTCCAGTCCCAGGACGACCTGTATAGAAGAATGTCTAACAAAGTGTATTTAGTAGATCGCTAAGTTGATCTCTTCAAACGTATATACGTTTGGTGGCAGAGGAATTCGTTTCTCTTAGCTGTGTACCCGTAATATTTTTAGGGAAATCAATTTGTGATTTGGCAGGTATGATGATGTGACATTCAAATTGAATAAATGCGTGATCTGTCTAAGATGAGCGTGGCCTCTAGCCTCACAACCGGGAAGTGACAAAAATCCCGCAGGCAGCAAGGCTAAGTGGTTGGCTCCCTAGTAGGGTGTATTATCACCTATCTAGAGATATTCATTTCATTCTTTAATCTATTCGATGTTGTTCCATTCAGGAAACGGTTGCTGATCACAACCGTTGGTGATATACATTCGATACACTCAAGCGAAATGAGTGGTCGGTCATGTGTGGCCAGGTTGCAAGATGTTCTTGTTGAACATAGTGTATTCCTCTCTAGAGGTACACTATTGGATGGTGGTTCCATACCTTGTCATAGTTGGTAATCCATTATCCAATAAGTGCTCGCAGTTTTGATTGTATACTATATATGTAAAACGTGAGATGAAAGAGTTTCTGCTAGATGATTATTAAGTTGTGGTTGATAGACATTATTAAAATATAAAAAGAGTTTTGATATAAAGTTTATCGTTTCTTTCAAAGGATTTCGAAAGTTAAATCAAATTGATTTGGATTCTCATAAGGGAAGAACCCGTTCCGTTATACGGCGTGGTCTTATGAGATATCGTTTAATTGCTCAAACTGTTTTAAATGGTTTTACTCATACCATTCCCATGGCTGACCCAGAGTTTGTTTTGTTTTGTTTTCCCTAAACTCTTGGGTGCCCAATTTATACGGGAAGTCAAGTAGTCAGGATTTTACAGATATATTTGGTGAGCTGGAGCAGGAGGCTTCAGGATTATATAGAATATTATTTCCGATGTGTTGTAAGTGTTATACTCTAATAATGGTATTGTATAAAGATACTATTTTATTTCAAAGTTATGTTATGAAACATATTTATTCATTCGGCTATGAGATTCGTGTTTACTCTAATGTTGTATGTTCTTCTTCTTCTATTCTAAGTTTCTATCTTATCTATTCTCACCCTCTGTTTTCTGTAACGACCCGGAAAATCTGAACCAATTTAAAAAATTTAAATTGGCTAAAATAGTGGGTTTTAAATATTTAAAATAAATATTTTAAATAATAGAAATGAAAAGTGAGTTTGAATCGACATTTGAAAATAAATATAATCACTTTAAATTATAAACAAGGCCTAAAATGGCGCGGTAGGTTCAAAATTTGAATTCAAACTTTGTCAGACTGTACCGGGTGCAAAACAAAATGGATTTGAGCGAAACCAAAATATTTAAATCTGTTAGTGAATACCTTTCTAACGAATCTGAAAAATCGAAGTTTCATAGCGGAAAGCAAAAGTTATGGCCAAATGAATTTTCAGAAAGGTCGCAATGAAATTTATATTGCCCGTGAAATTGGCCATTTTGCATACGACCTCGGAATTCGACGAAACCACTTTTGTTGGATCCGGGATGTGAAGTTATTGCTAGGTTTCAAATTTCATAATTTTTGAAGCTAGTATGTAAGCGTGGCAAAGGAAAACGTGTTTTGGTCAATTATAGTTAAATTTGATCGACCAGAAATGGGCTTGCAAACGGTCTTAGAATTCGACGAAACTAGTTTTGTTGGGACCGTATCGTCAAAACATAGCCAGATTTATTTTTCTGGAATTTTTCGAATTAGTTTGTGGCCCCGGCAAATTGAAATGTACGTTCAAATCAAATACTAAATGTTTTATATTTTAATTTGAAGGAAAACTGACTAAAACAGTCGAATGGGCCTACGAGACATATCCCATAGTGTTCGAAATGGGGGTAAAATGCTGGGGACGACAGTCATTGGGTTTAGATTGGTGGTCGTGTCAGAAAACCCCTTTTAAAACCCACCGGCCAATCAGAGTTTTTATTAAAAAAAAGGAAAAAACTTTTTTCTCTCTCCCCGATCGAAGGCGGAAGAGCCTTCCAACCATCCGGTCCCGATTCCGACCGCCTCGTCCCTCGTTGACCCCCGACCCGTTGCAACTTTTTGAAGATCTCCTCGAGGGCTTCAAATCCATAGCAGCCTCACCACCCCTCGTCGCGTATCGAAGCCGAATCGACCTCTCAAAGGTCCGGCATTTGGACCGCCGCCATGCTAGCTGGGCCCCACCGAGCTACCCCCAACCACCACGCGCCTGTGCGCCTTCCCACCCTCTTCGACACCATATAACCTGATCTTCGTATCGTGCAACAGTTTGTGAGCTAGATTGAAACCTAGTTTTGAACCAATTCTGAGAGGTACGGCTTTGATTATTTTGAACTGGAAATTACACTTTTAAGTGTTGCAAACTTTGAAAAATCATATCTTTTTGCTATATGGTTGAAATTCAGTGAAACAAGAGACACCGGGACCGTGAGGACGTCTTCTACATTCTAGAAGAGACCGCATATTTTTCTGAGCCTTCTGCTATTTTTGGTGGAGTGGAACCCACGGTGAGATTTCTAAATTATAAACGATATGGAAAACGACGATGTATAAATTACATAGTCGATGTATGAGTTATATCAGCGTTGTACACCTCATGTATAAGCGTTGTATAAGTCATACGTTCGATGTATACGTTGTATATGCGTTGTAAAAATTATATATGTGTTGAAATATAAGTGAAATGCTATATATAATATATATATATATATATATATATATATATATATATATATATATATATATATATATATATATATACGCCCCTCGTCCACAAACCATGGACGATATTTATTGGTTGTGATTGGTGTGAAAATTGATTGATAGCGAATGGTTGATTGAAATTGTTTGTGGCTGATATTGATTGTGGTTGAAAAATACCCATTTGTGGTTGAGAAACATTTGGTTGAAACCACATAGGATTAGTTTGTGGAAATGAAATAAATATATACATGCCGCCTGCGTGCGAACTAGATGCATGATTCCCCATTGTCAAAAACCGCGAGGTTTTAAGGTAGAGCGAGGAGCCGTACTAGGGACGGTCCCGGTTTTAACTACCCTGCCGTTATGCTGCCGAAATTTTGAATAATATTCATGTGTTTGAATGATTTTCATTTGTTGAAACTATATTTATTCGTTGAATAGAAAACCTTCATGTGTTGAATCGATATTCATTCGTTGAATTGAAATTCATGTGTTGAATGGTATTCATATTTTGAAATAAATTGTTTTAATATAAAAGTCACATTTTTGTCTATATATGTAAACTATAGAAAACCTTCATGTGTTGAATCGATATTCATTCGTTGAATTGAAATTCACGTGTTGAATGGTATTCATATTTTGAAATAAATTGTTTTTTAGTAAAAAACACACTTTTATCATCTATATGAACTATATAAAATAATCTTGTTTTGAAAGAAATTGTTTTATAATAAAAATCCTATTTTAAATACCTATATGAACTATATAAAATAATAGTTTGAAAAGAATTGTTTTACAATAAAAATCACATTTTTATTATATACATGAATTGTTAAATATAGTGAAGTGTTAAAATAGAAGACAGATAGATAAAAATATCATTTTTATCAAATGTATGAAAAGAATATAGCTTTGAAATCGAAGAATCGATATATATATATATATATAAATAGAATCGAAATATATCGAATAACGAAGCTGCAGTTCGTATTTTGAAACCGTGATTTCAAACGATTATACCGGGAAATTCGACCGTCGGATTTTCCAGAAACCGCAACCGTAGGGTTCGCTTTGGAAATATCTTTCCAACAACACCAACTTTGTAAAAATCCAACGGTTGGATTGTCTGGAATGTTTAATTCAAATCTGAAGAAAAACAGCATCAGAGTCAATTATATTTATATATTTATATAAATATAATTATATATAATCAAATAACGACGCTACAGTTCGTATTTTGAAATCGAAACGTCAAACGATTATACCGGAAGATCCGACCGTCGGATTTTCCCGAAATTGGAACCGTTGGATTCGTTTTGAAAAGATCTTTCTAATGATGAAAATTTTGTGAAGATCCAACGGTTAGATTTTCATATATGTGTAAATCAAATCTGAAAAAAAACAGCGCCACAGCCGCGTTATGGCCCGAAGCGTCATTTTGAATAAATTGGCAATTATAAAATAAAATAAAAATAGCAATAAATCGTTATAAAATATTATAAATGATATGGATGTGAAATATAGAAAATAACTGAAGGTTGGCCAAGTCAAATGTTTTCTCGGGTATTGCTCTGATGTTGGTTTCGGCCTTCGGGGTTAATATTTGGGAAATCGTTCTCTTACTGATTGACGGTTAGCGACTAATGAATTGAAATGATGCGTATGTATGTTAGTATTGCACTTGTTTATTACATACACGAGTTGCTCAGAAAGACTGGGTTTATCCCATTCTGAATAACTGAATCGACGATAAGAAATTGAAGATAAAGACGGTGGTCGAAGACCGGAGATCTTCACCTCGTTTGGATGGTAACCGAGGTCCTGATTGGGAGGCATCCTGAAATATGGATAATGAGTGGTGATCGTCCAAGCGTACGTGGTGATCGATGGGTTTGCGAGGTATATAGTGCCTCCGGTTTCGTTCAGACCCAGAACGGACTTGCAAATGGACAGTGTGTCTGACATTGGAGTTTACTCTGTGTGATTGATAGCCATCAGTTGCACGGTGTGAATTGCCTGTGTGGCATGCTAAGATGCAGTGATCAGGGCTTTTATTGAAAAGCAAAGTCTTGTGGTGATGATCAAAGCACCGCCTTTGTGGCGTAGCTTTGTGTATAACGTGAAATCACGAGCCTCTCACCTCGGTATGAACCAGAAACGGGAGTAGGACCTCAGGGAGAGCATGCGTTTCTTTCTAGCTAGGAGTTGTGTCGGTGTTTTTACACGGCCTGACATTTTACTTATGTGGTTGTTACTGTTGCGAGGCGCCTCGGTTTGATCGGACGATCCGGGTCCGATGGAGTCATTTGTTGGCTCATTTGCGCCCCATAGGGCGGGGAGACGTATTGCTCAGGCATTTTAATCCACATCGGTGGACCGGCCCTGACAATCCAACGGTCACTTGAGCTCTGATCCTGAGACATGGTAGGCTAGATTGTCTCGAAGTCGGTAAGGACTATCTTTTGCCTTGGTTCCTGGCGGAAATCCAATTTCCAAATACGTGACTGTGCGGTTTTGATTGTATATATATATGGCGACATGATATATGGTACGCATGCCGTCTATGATTGATAATTATGATGGAAATTGTTTTTGAAACATATAAACACTAGTAATAATATCAAATGCTTCTGTTTTATTCGTATCAATCATATTTTGGCCATTATAAGGTAAAACTCTATTCTCCGGTTTGCGTTGCATTGTGTGATGGGAACTGAGTCTTATATTGGCTTCATTTTTAAAAAAAAACATTGTGATATTCAAAAAAATTATTTGTTTTAAAGCACTGGCGATCCAATGGAGTAAACCCGTTCCACGAAAGTGGCGTGGTCCTGTGATTAGCCAAATTATAAATGTGTTGAGTAGATTTCTCATACCAGTCCCATGACTGACTCGTAGTTTGTTTCACTTTCAAACTCGGGTGCCCCTTTTTCTACATGGGCAGTGTAACACCCCACGTCCATTAATGTCACTCACAAAGGGAATGCATTAACTTCGATGGAGGTTATAAGTGAATATAGAACAGAAAAATTACAACAAGACAGATAATAAGTAGTACTTGAAAACTAAAACTTCATTTTATTTCAGCGGAAACATCTTTATTACATCACAAAACCATTAATCAGAGTCAAGTACATTATCCATCTTCATAAAACAAAATACATAATCCCATTACACAAATAGCCATTAAAGAAGATAACAAGCTAGACTTTACTTCAAGGGTCCAAGCTTTCCAAAGAGATGAAGCAATCCAATCAAGCTCCACTAGAGTTGGGCCCAACCTGAGGACCTGGAGGGGGAAAAGGATAGAAATGGAGGGGGTCAGATATAAAGTCTGGCGAGTATGATAATTCTAACAATACTATTATCAAAATAACTAGACTAAGGCATAAGCTGGAAGACAAGTAAATGCCTATGAACTATTAAGAAGATAAAGATAGCGTTTAAGATAACGTTGAAGATAACGGTAAAGGCATACCTAATTACTAACGAATGATTACTACACTGCACCGCACATTACTACACTGCACCACACCAGTCACCCTAAAGGTTGATCCCACTAGCTTTACACAGAAACATATAAATAGCCTTACGTACCCCTAGCTGAATACATAGGTGTCGTCTGCCCCTATCTCCACTAGGTGTACCCCACTACCCACTTTCGATCGGCTCCCTACTCGTAGATACACGTGCTGGCCCCATAGTGGGGTGTATCACGCCCCTAAAGTGGCAACCCGATACAACTTGAGAATGCACGGCTTATACCTACATGATGCATCAACGTCTTACCTACCAGCCCAGGCCCACACACGCATATGAAACCCGTTGGACTTGCGTTGCCACCGCTCCTCGTTTTGGCCTCTTATAGTCAAACTCAGTATGCGTGTCCTGTCCTCGACTTGGGTCGAGCCCACAAAGATACGTTTGGGATACTAGTTGAAACAGGCCCCCACAAGCTACCCACCTGAGCTTGTCATTAATATATCCCACTTAACCCTCTTAGTCATGTTCATTTACATGTGTGTTTGGTTAAGTCTTACTAATCGTATTTCACATGCCACTAAGGGCACCCCCTAGATTCCTCATGCCACCCAAGGCACCTACTTAACCCCCATGTCCCACCTTACATGTTTATCTGGTTAAGTATTTCTTAATTCATTCAGGCCATAACCTCATAAAGACCTCTCACATTAGACAGACTTTTATGGCAGCTGGATTTGCCGGGCGGTTCCGAGTAGTCTTACACCATAAAAGAGTCTAACCTCGTGTCTTTACAACCGTTATGCTTTAGTTTAGGCCTGGGACCTCTCACATTAGGCTGACATTTGTGACCACTGGATTTGCCGGGCGGGTCCGGGCAGGTTTACATCACAAACGAGTCCAATCTCGTGTCCTAAGCATTGATTAACACTTAAAATATTTTACCCCACTTTTAATAATTCCCTATTCAAATTATTAATTAAGTCAACTTTTAATGATGTCCATAATTGACTCAATTATGGCCATCCACTTATGGCATGCAAAATCATATCAATTGCACCCCAACTTTTTAATATTAAATCCTTAATATTACTCCTACCCCACGTTTATACGTTCGCTTATTCAACGCATAATATAGGCTAGACTTGTATAGTCTAACACCTAGCACAAAGATAAATTATCACAACATATAGACAATTAAAATAAATCTAATCATAATAGGGGTGAAACTTGCATAAACTACACATGTTAAGGATCAAAAGGTGTCAACTTGTTAAATGTCTTAATTTACATGATATGATCATAGCCCAAATCTATACATAAACTTGCATATGGGGTTTTTAGGCAACATAATGATGGTGTGAACTAGCATAGGATATCACATATGTCATAGCATAATTCTAGATGTCATAATAGATGTCTTGGCATATGTTCATAACTTTTCTAATCAATCTAACTTGCATATGTGACTTGTCATATAGATCAACATAACCCAAACATGATGATTTAATTAATATGAACTAACTAGTATAGATGGTAACATCATGGCCTTTTTAACATGTATGATTCGTCACAACTTAGCATAGAAACTTTCAACATACATAACATCATCATAGCATGATTTACAATATATAAGATATCATCATCACATAACATTGGATTTACAATATACATGATAGTAAAAGGGGTTTACAACAACATATATGATAGTTCACATCATCAACTCATAATCCATTCATAATTCAACCTAATTAAAATGATAATAATCTTGTTAAGATCATCATACTCACAATTTAGAGAAGAAAAGAGAGAGTTTTGCTTTGCTTTAGGGTTGAGAGAATTAGAATTGAATTTGCTTTTCTTCTTTCTTTGTTGGCGGCGGCTCCATTGATTTCCATGGCGACGGTAACTATTCTATTTTAATTAGGTTTAGGGTTAGCATTAGGATGTATTTATAGGTGGAGGAAGTTATTTAGGACCATTAGATTAACCCTGAACCATGAGAACCAATCAAATGCAAAATCTGCATTTGAGCGAATCGGCCACGGGTTGACAGCCAAACACTCTGGATTAACCCCTAGTCGACCCAGCGAGGCTCGGGTCGACCTCAAAAATGAGCCGGTTTGGTTATTTCCCCTCCCAATTCGCTGTTTTGAACTTTTTCGCATATTTATTTAATTTTTAATTTATATATATATATATCAATATATATATATATATATATTTCTCTATGCAACCCATTTCACTTAATTCTTTTCTAAAAATTAAGAATACTTTAATTTGTGAATTTTAATGTAATAAAATTATGGGGTGTTACATTCTCCCCTCCTTAAAGGATTTCGTCCCCGAAATCTCCAAGTCAAGAAGAATGTATATCCTACCATCTAATCGTCCATCTACTCAACCATCAAACACCAGCATCCGTTGTCCTTAAAAGACTTCTAATGCTTTAATGTTTATATGCACAATGTGTGTATATGTCCATATCTAATGCAAAATTAGGCGGTCTACTGATTCAGTTGACCTCCTTAGTGCAATTCATGATAGTGCCATGCGTCCAACATGTATGCAAAAGATTCCTAAAGATACATATTAATTCTATATGCATGCACAACCATCCACCCGAATGCAGCAACTATATGATAATACAACCAGTATACATCCATTTTACTAAATACATCAATATATATGCAATATGCAATATGAAGTGACTGAGCCGATCTGGTGCCTAATAGTGTGTATATATGCATCCACGAGCAACCACTAGCAAACACTTGCATCCACATACATAACATGTCTCAAACACATGTTTCAACCATAGGATTATCCTAACTAAAGGTTAAAGATACTAGCGAGAGGATATACTAAAGATAAGATAAGTACAAGTTAAGCGATAAAGGAGAAATTAAAGGACATACCCTCAAAAAGAAAAGGGTATTGTGAACGCATCTTCTCTTCCGTCTCCCAAGTAGCGTTGCTCTCATCATCTCCCCATTGCACTTTGACTAGTCTGACCTCTCGATTCCTCAACCTCTTGATCTCCGACCCAAGAATGCGCGTAGGAGCTCGTCGAATTGTCGCATCATGCTCTATCTCCACCTCTCTAAGCAAGCTCGGCTCTACCACATCCGCGGTCTCGTGCAAGCACTTCCTCAAATGTGACACATGGAATACGTCATGTACACCACTAAGTCTCTCGGGCAACTCCACTCTATACGCCATCCGTCCAATCCTCTCCTTAATAGGAAACGACCATACAAACCTTGGTGCTAATTTCCCAATGGACCTAAAGCGAACAACGTTTCATAATGGAGACACTTTGACAAAGACCATGTCCCCAACTTCAAAATCGAGATTTGTCCTCCTCTTATCTGCATAAGATTTCTGCCTATCTTGCGCTGCTTTCATCCTCCTTCGAATCAAGTTGATCTTCTCCGAAGTCTCCCTAATCATATCGGGCCCAAGTAAGATCTTATCCATAGATTCCCACCAACATGTAGGTGAACGACAAGGTCGTCCATAAAGAGCTTCGAATGGTGCCATACCAATGCTAGACTGAAAGCTATTATTATAGCGAACTCAACCAATGGAAGATGCTCTTCCCATGTACCCCCAAAGTCTAGGATGCACAGCCTCAAAAGATCCTCTAGAATGCGATTCACCCTCTCGGTCTGGTCGTCCGTCTGAGGATGATATGCGGTGCTCAAACATAACTGAGTCCCTACCGCCTCTTGTAAGCTTCTCCAAAATTCGCTAGTGAAAATAGGATCGCAGTCGCTCACTATGCTAGAAGGAACACCGTGCAAACGAACTATTTCTCGGACATATACAGAAGCTAACCATGGAGCGGTCCTCTTACTCTTCATGGGAATGAAATGGGCGCTCTTAGTAAGTCTATCTACTATAACCCAAATCCCCGTATTACCTTTTCTCGATCTCGGTAATCCGTCAATAAAGTCCATCGAGACGCTTTCCCACTTCCATAGTGGAATCTCCAATGGGTGAAGTAACCCACCGGGTTTCTTTTTCTCCGCTTTTACTTGTTGGCACACCAAGCATCTAGCGACATACTCGGCTACATCCCTCTTCATACTGGCCCAAACGAAAACTCGCTTCATGTCTTTGTACATCTTGTCCCCGCCGGGATGAATGGTCATCTTCGAATGATGTGCTTCGTCAAGAATAGTCTTCCTTAGGTCATCGTCTTTTGGTACACAAAGTCTACCGTCCCTGCGTAACCAACCCTTATCATCTAGGGTATACCTATGGAGATAGCTTGATGACTCCCCTCCTTTGAGCTTTTCTACTAACTCAACTAACTGTGGGTCGTCTCGCTGTGCCTCGCCAATCCGTCCCAAAAGCGTAGATCTGACCTCCAAGGATGCTAGCAAACCGGGTACGAAGTCAACGGAAGGTCTAAAGTCAAACATCGAAATGAATTCGAAACTTTGTCGCTCAACAAACAAAGAACTTAAGGATAATCTTTTTCTACTTAAGGCATCGGCAACCACGTTACCCTTGCCAGGGGTATATGCTATCTCAAAGTCGTAGGATGCTAAGAACTCCATCCACCTTTGCTGCCTTAAGTTCAAGTACTTTTGAGAGAATAGGTATTTTAAAGATTTGTGGTCAGTGAATAGTTCGAATTTCTCGCCAAGAAGATAATGATGCCAAGACTTAAGCGCGAAAATAATAGCGGCCAATTCTAGTTTATGTGTAGGATAATTTTTCTCATGCGCTCTCAACTGCCTTCCACCATAGGCTATTACCCTACCCTCTTGCATTAAGATTGCACCTAGTCCTGTCCCACAAGCGTCAGTATAAACGGTAAACGGCTTACTCTCGTCTGGCAATACTAAGACAGGGGCTGATTTCAAAGCTCTCTTCAAACGTTGGAACGCATCATCACAATCTACGTCCCATGTGAAAACTAGGTTCTTCTTCGTCAAGCGTGTCAATGGAGCTGATATCTTTGCGAAGTCTTTGATAAACTTCCTATAGTAGCCAGCCAACCCCAAGAAACTTCTCACTTTGGTAGGATTTTTGGGAACCTTCCAATCTTGGATGGCCACCACCTTCGCGGGATCTACAACTATTCCTTCTTTGGAAACCACGTGTCCTAAGAACCGTACTTCCTTCCTCCAAAAGTGACACTTAGAAAATTTAGCTTTAAGGCTATGCGCTCGTAGGGTCTCCAACACTTCCCTAAGATGTAGCGCATGCTCTTCTTCATCCTTAGAAAAGATCAAGATGTCATCTACAAAGACTACCACGAATTTGTTTAAGTACTCCCTAAACACCCTACTCATCAAATCAACAAAGTATGCGGGGGCGTTTGTCAAACCGAAGGGCATCACTAACCATTCATAGAAACCGTCCGGAGTCCTAAAGGCAGTCTTGTCAATGCTATCCTCAGCCACTCTCAACTGATGGAAACCAGTGGCTAGTCCAACTGCGAAAACACTGAGGCGCCAACTAACTGATCGAAGAGATCGTCAATCCTCGACAGTGGGTGTCTGTTCTTCTTAGTAAGTTTATTAAGTTCTCTATAGTCCACACAAAGTCTAAGGGACCCATCCGCCTTCGTGGCAAATACTACTGGAGCACCTCACTCCGATATACTTCGTCTTATGAACCCCTTCTCAAGCAATTCCTTCACTTGCTTACCGAGTTCCCTCCTTTCACGTGGAGCCATGTGGCGTACTGGCAAAGATACTGGTTTCGCATTATCCACAAGATATATTCAAAAATCTATCTCCCACTTCGGAGGCAAGCCCTTCACCTCCTCAAACACATCCGAATATTCTCGGACCACTCTAACAGATCGTAGATTTTCCTCAGACGCGTCATGCGATTCTAGATAACTTAGCATAACCGAATTTATGGGATTACAAATGATTTTGAGAGTGTTGCCAAGGCGAGTCACGAGCCTAAATACTCTCCTTTCACAATCAAGAACGGCCCCATTTCTGGATAACCAACCCATTCCTAAAATTAGCCCATAGCCCGTGAAGCCCAACACATAAGCATCACATCTAAATTCAACGCTAAGTATGGAAATTTTCAAATCCAAACACATCATAGACAAATAAGCCGAGCCCCCAATTGGATTCGAAACAACTAAGGGATCCTCTACTAAACTGGTATTTAAGTGCGGTGATTCAACTAATGATGTAGAGATAAACGAATGTGATGCGCCCGAATCGAATAAGGTACGGACAAGATGATCAAACAGAAAAACTAAGCTTTCAACAGAAATAGTTCTACCTCCTTCTTGCAGCGGTGGGACCGCGAGAGCCTGAATTTGTCCCCTTGCCTGCCTTGGTGCCATAAGAGCCTGCACCTGTCCTCCCGAGGTAGCTCCTGCCCTCTGCACCTTCTTCGGGCAGTCCTTCACTAAATGTCCCGCATCGCCATAATGAAAACAGCCTGTCTTCTTTTTCTTTCGGCAATCCTTGCTGAGATGGCCTGGTGTCCCACTGTTAAAACATTTCTTCTTTCCCTTGCCGTTGTTGTCTTTACCTCCCTTCTTGTTTTGCTGTTGTGGTTTCTTCTGATCCCCCTTCTTCTCGGGTGCCTTATCAGCTTTAGCGCTTTTCTCCTCATGCATAAGCGCCATTTCTACTAACTTCTCAAAGGTGGCCCCCATAGGTATGTGGGTCATAGCCAACCCTTGCAATTGTTCAGTCAAGCCATTCACGAACCTCAGCGCCTTCTTCTCCGGCGTGTTCACTAAGTCCAAGCCAAACCTTAGCAACTGATTAAATTTATTGACATATTCTTTCACTGATGAGCTTCCTTGCTTCAATGTTAAGAACCTTTCCATATATAGATTTTCTTCCGCCCTTGAGAGAAACTTCGCCTCAAACCTACGTCTGAAATCCGCCCAAGGGTCAACATGATGCTCCCTATTAGTGACCTCTCACCAAAATGAGGCCTCTCCCTTCATCAACCAAGCTGCTAATTGAACTCTCCTCCCTTCTTCTACTTCAAAGATTTCTAGCAATTCTTCCACCTCCTTAAGCCAATCTCTAGCTTCCACAAACGTTTCTGACCCTTGAAATGGTTTTCTACCCATAGCCTTGAATTCCTTGCACGTCTTTGCAAAAGTATCTACGCGAGGAGGAGGAGGAGGGGGAACAGGTGCAACTGGTGGTGGTGGAACATTGGCTGGACCTGCAGCGGCCCTAGCCTCTAATAACCTCCTATACCATCCTGGTATCGTTACACCGTCGGGTAGATTAAGATCTTCAGCCATGCTGAAACGAAAAAGGAAAGATTCAGAATGGAGAATTCGAAAGATAAAGATATAGGATATTGGGGATCATGTTTGTTTTCTTAAAAACTTTTCTCTTTAAATTTCTCATTAAAACATGTTTCTGAAAGCACTTCTTCCAAAAATAACTATTTTTCTAAAGTATTTTTTTTATCTGTTCTGGTAACCTTAAGCTCTAATACCACGCGTAACACCCCACGTCCATTAATGTCACTCACAAAGGGAATGCATTAACTTCCATGGAGGTTATAAGTGAATATAGAACAGAAAAATTACAACAAGACAGAAAATAAGTAGTACTTGAAAACTAAAACTTCATTTTATTTCAGCGGAAACATGTTTATTACATCATAAAACCATTAATCAGAGTCAAGTACATTATCCGTCTTCATAAAACAAAATATATAATCCCATTACACAAATAGCCATTAAAGAAGATAACAAGCTGGACTTTACTTCAAGGGTCCAAGCTTTCCAAAGAGATGAAGCAATCCAATCAAGCTCCACTAAAGCTGGGCCCAACCTGAGGACCTGGAGGGGGAAAGGATAGAAATGGAGCGGGTCAGACATAAAGTCTGGCGAGTATGATAATTATAACAATACTATTATCAAAATAACTAGACTAAGGCATAAGCTGGAAGACGAGTAAATGTCTATGAACTATTAAGAAGATAATGAAAGCGTTTAAGATAACGTTGAAGATAACGGTAAAGGCATACCTAATTACTAACGAATGATTACTACACTGCACCGCACGTTACTACACTGCATTGCACCAGTCACCCTAAAGGTTGATCCCACTTGCTTCACACAGAAACATATAAATAGCCTAACGTACCCCCAGCTGACTACATAAGTGTCGTCTGCCCATATCTCCACTAGGTGTACCCCACTGACCACTTTCGATCGGCTCCCTACTTGTAGATACCCGTGCTGGCCCCACAGTGGGGTGTATCACGCCCCTAAAGTGGCAACCCGATACAACTTGAGAATGCACGGCTTATACCTACACGATGC
Organism: Allium sativum; assembly: GCA_030737875.1. Lineage (NCBI taxonomy): Eukaryota > Viridiplantae > Streptophyta > Magnoliopsida > Asparagales > Amaryllidaceae > Allium > Allium sativum. The sequence goes on from JASFAX010002449.1 coordinate 25,070, forward strand.
AACAACGTCTTACCTACCAGCCCAGTCCCACACACGCATATGAGACCCGTTGGACTTGCGTTGCCACCGCTCCCCGTTTTGGCCTCTTATAGTCAAACTCAGTATGCGTGTCCCGTCCTCGACTTGGGTCGAGCCCACAAAGATATGTTTGGGATACTGGTTGAAACAGGCACCCATAAGCTACCCACCTAAGCTTGTCATTAATATATCCCAATTAACCCTCTTAGTCATGTTCATTTACATGTGTGTTTGGTTAAGTCTTACTAATCGTATTTCACATGTCACTAAGGGCACCCCCTAGATTCCTCATGCCACCCAAGGCACCTACTTAACCCCCATGTCCCACCTTACATGTTTATCTGGTTAAGCATTTCTTAATTCATTCAGGCCATAACCTCATAAAGACCTCTCACATTAGACTGACTTTTATGGTAGCTGGATTTGCCGGGCGGTTCCGGGCAGTCTTACACCATAAAAGAGTCTAACCTCGTGTCTTTACAATCGTTATGCTTTAGTTTAGGCCTAGGACCTCTCACATTGGGCTGACATTTGTGACCACTGGATTTTCCGGGCGGGTCCGGGCAGGTTTACGTCACAAACGAGTCCAACCTCGTATCCTAAGCATTGATTAACACTTAAAATCTTTTACCCCAGTTTTAATAATTCCTTATTCAAATTATTAATTAAGTCAACTTTTAATGATGTCCATAATTGACTCAATTATGGCCATCCACTTATGGCATGCAAAATCATATCAATTGCACCCCAACTTTTTAATATTAAATCCTTAATATTACCCTTACCACACGTTTATACGTTCGCTTATTCAACGCATAATATAGGCTAGACTTGTATAGTCTAACACCTAGCACAAAGATAAATTATCACAACATATAGACAATTAAAATAAATCTAATCATAATAGGGATGAAACTTGCATAAACTACACATGTTAAGGATCAAAAGGTGTCAACTTGTTAAATGTCTCAATTTACATGATATGATCATAGCCCAAATCTATACATAAACTTGCATATGGGGTTTTTAGGCAACATAATGATGGTGTGAACTAGCATAGGATATCACATATGTCATAGCATAATTCTAGATGTCATAATAGATGTCTTGGCATATGTTCATAACTTCTCTAATCAATCTAACTTGCATATGTGACTTGTCATATAGATCAACATAACCCAAATATGATGATTTAATTAATATGAACTAACTAGCATAGATGGTAACATCATGGCCTTTTTAACATGTATGATTCATCACAACTTAGCATAGAAACTTTCAACATACATAACATCATCATAGCTTGATTTACAACATATAAGATATCATCATCACATAACATTGGATTTACAATATACATGATAGCAAAAGGGGTTTACAACAACATATATGATAATTCACATCATCAACTCATAATCCATTCATAACTCAACCTAATTAAATTGATAATAATCTTGTTAAGATCATCGTACTCACAATTTAGAGAAGAAAAGAGAGAGTTTTGCTTTGCTTTAGGGTTGAGAGAATTAGAATTGAATTTGCTTTTCTTCTTTCTTTGTTGGCGGCGGCTCCATTGATTTCCATGGCGACGGTAACTATTCTATTTTAATTAGGTTTAGGGTTAGCATTAGGATGTATTTATAGGTGTAGAAAGTTATTTAGGACCATTAGATTAACCCTGAACCATGAGAACCAATCAAATGCAAAATCGGCATTTGAGCGAATCGGCCCACGGGTTGACAGCCAAACACCCTGGATTAACCCCTAGTCGACCCAGCGGGGCTGGGTCGACCTCAAAAATGGGCCGGTTCAGTTATTTCCCCTCCCAATTAGCTGTTTTGAACTTTTTCGCATATTTATTTATTTATTTTTTAATATATATATATATATATCAATATATATATATATTTCTCTGCGCAACCCATTTCACTTAATTCTTTTCTAAAAATTAAGTATACTTTAATTTGTGAATTTTAATGTTATAAAATTACGGGGTGTTATAGGCAGCCTTGTATTTAGGTTTTTGCTGGCTCTTTCTACTGAAGATGGATTCTATTATTTATCTCTTTTTATGCTGTTCAACTCCTGTTGTACATATTTTGTTTGTTTTCCGCTGTAGACATTAATGTATAGCTGAACTGTTTTTGTACTAAGTATGATCCTGTATACTGTGTAACTCTGATGATTACGTTTATCTAGTATATTCTATTGTGCATTATCTGGTGTATTTATTTAATTTCTGTTCTGTTATTATCTGTTTCTGTGTTATATTCCAAGGATTGCCCTTGGCACCGTCAGTACGGGGTTTGGGGTCATCTCATTTGGTATCAGAGCTTTGGTTAAGCTTAGTTCTGGAATATAACATATTAACGAACTCGTCAGAAATAGAACCAGTAGTGTTCTAGGACGGGCAACTCAATACAGATAGGATCAGTAATATCCTAGTATGAGTAGCAGAATGAAATAACACCTAGATAGACACATTTACATACAAGTATTTGTCTCTATATTTTGAAATATCTTTTCTGTTGACCTGATACTTTGTCTGCTAATTGCAGACGCTCTAGAAAATGAGTGCCAGAAACAGAAGAAGTAATACTGACCCGAATATTGAAGCCCTATTTAAGAAATATAGAAATCTGGGTGGAAAGCCGTTCTCGGGTGAAGAATCAATTATGAAAACACAAGCCTGGATTCGTTCGGCTGAGAAAAGCTTTGAAGGATTAAAGCTGAGAGATGACCAGAAAAGATTATTGGCGTCCTGGACACTCCAAGACGAAGCTTTGTTCTGGTGGGATTCAGTTATTAAGGATAATCCAGAAGGGGATATCACATGGGATAGATTCAAAGTGATTTTCCTAGAAAGATTTACTCCTCTTGAAGCGATTGAGCGACTATGTGATGAATTTTCTTATTTGATACAAGGAGATAAGACCATTCCTGAATATCATAAGAAATTCAATGAACTTTCTCACTTTGCCCCTCATCTATTTGAAAATCCGAAGAGGAAGAATTTGAGATTTATCAACGGGCTTCAAAGAAAATATCAGAACAGTGTAATAAGGAATGTGAAGCTTCCTTTCTCTGAAATGATATACATGGCTTACCAGTATGAAGATTTAGACAAGAATGGTATGTTACCGTACGAAGAGGAAGTCAGCTCTAGTAATAATATTGAGTCTGAAACTGATCGTCCTGAGGCCAGTACAATGTCTGAAGTCAGTAAGGAGCCCAAAGTCAATCGAAAAAGGGCCAGATCCGAAAAAGAGCCAGTAACGACAACTGTATGCAGTAACTGCAATAGGCAAGGGCATCTCTCGATAAGTTGCCGATCTCTAAAGAAACCAAAAAGGGATGAATCTAAATCCAAGAATAAGTTTCAAGTGACCCGAGAGTGCAATCTTTGTCATAAGACTGGTCATATAAAGAGGGACTGCTGGATGTTGAAAAGGACCAAAATGGTTCAAGTAATGGAAGTAGCAGAAACCTCAGCACCCTCAGATAGTCAGGGAAGGTCTGATGTTTTAGAAGGCACACTCAATGTCAAGAACATTCCAGTTAAAGTACTGTTTGATACAGGCGCGTCACGAAGCTTTATTGCAAAAAGTGTAGTCAGGAAGTTGGATTTGAAATTGAAGAAGCTCAAAGAACCAATGACTGTCCAAAATCCAGTTGGGGTTCCATCGATCTCAGTTGGGTTTGTGGGGCGCCTGTCTCTTTTTCCTGTTATAAATTCCCTATTATCTCTATCGTCATGAATTTTGCTGAATTCGATCTTATTCTGGGATTGGATTGGCTAACCAATTATGAAGCAAAGGTTAGATGCGCCGAGAGAGTTGTTAAGGCGAAGGCCCAATCAGGGAATTATATAACCATACCATGCGAAGGTCCGAATTCCAATAGAAAAGACTTCTGGGCAGCTCTCGATGTTTCTCCAGCCCTAATAGAAGATATTCCTGAAGTTACAGAGAATATTCCTGACCTCATCAAAGACATTCCTGTCGTCGAGAAATATGTGGATGTGTTTGAAGAAGTTGTTTGCTTACCTCCGCAGAGAGAAATAGATTTCAAGATTGCTTTGATTCCGAATGCAAGGCCGGCAATTCACGCTATTCGAAGAATGTCCTTGAAAGAGAAAGAACAACTTGACAATCAAACACGACAGCTAGTATGGAAGGGTCTGATCAGGCCTAGTTTCTCTGAATGGGGAGCAGCAGTAGTATTTATCCCAAAATCTGACGGTACTCTACGACTATGTGTGGATTATCGCGATTTGAACAAGTAGACGATAAAGAACAAATATCCATTGCCGCGGATCGATGATTTATTGGATCATCTGAATGGAGCACAAGTATTTTCAAGGATGGACCTAGCCACAGGTTTCCATCAGCTTCGAATTGCCAAAGAGTGTGTTCCAATGACAGCATTCAGAGGTCCCGACTTATTTTATGAGTGGTTAGTAATGTCGTTCGGCTTATGTAACGCTCCAGCTTACTTCGTCGATCTGATGAATAGAGTGTTCAGAGGAGTTTTGAACAAATTTGTTCTGGTTTTCATTGACGATATTCTAATCTTCTCTAAATCAAAGGCCGAACATGAAAAGCATTTGGAACAGTTCTGGAAATCCTCAGAAGGAATGTATTAAAAGCCAAACTATCCAAATGTATATTCTGGCAAGATGAAGTTAAATTTCTGGGCCACGTCGTATCGAAAGAAGGAATTGCTGTGGATCCAAGCAAAATCACAGCTATCCAGAATTGGAAACAGCCCAGTACTCCTATAGAAGTCCGTAGTTTTCTCGGATTGGCTAGTTATTACCGGAAGTTCGTTAAAAACTTTTCGAAGATATCTGGTCACTTAACGAAGCTTACAAAGAAGCACTCTAAATTCAAATGGACTCCAGAAAGTGAGGAGGCTTTTGAAGAGCTAAAGTTAAGATTAACGACAGCTCCAGTGTTAACCATCATCGATGGCAATCAGGATTTGAAAGTCTGGACTGATGCTTCTAGAGAAGGCCTTGGCGTAGTGTTAATGCAAAGGGGTCAAGTGATTGCGTATGCTAGCCGTCAGTTGAAACCACACAAGAAAAACTACGTCACTCATGATCTTGAGTTATTGGCTATTGTGTTCGCCTTGAAAATCTGGAGACATTATCTTCTGGGTGAGAGATTTGAACTGTTTACATATCACCAGTCGTTGAAGTATCTGTTCACCCAGAAAGACCTGAATCTGAGGCAGCAACGTTGGCTAGAGTTCCTTGCAGCATACGATTTTGAGATTATATACACTCCAGGGGAAGCCAATGTCGTGGCCGATGCGTTAAGCCGGAAGAATGAAATGATCGCTAGTTTTATTATCACGACTTCATTGATAGATAAAATATCTGCTCTTCAGAAGGATGATCACTTCATTCAGAAGATCAGGGAGATAATTCAACAAGGGGAACCCTCGAGTTTTCAAGTTGATAATGATGGGACTCTAAGGCTCAAAGGTCGAATCTGTGTCCCTAACATTGTTGAGCTCCGAAAGGAAGTACTGGATGAATGCTACAAGTAAAAACTTAGTATCCATCCGGGAGTAAGCAAAATGTATAATGACATCAAACGCACTTTCTGGTGGAAGTCGATGAAGAGGGACATTTCTTTATATGTTAGCCGATGCCCTACTTGCCAGCTAGTCAAAAGCGACCAACAGAAACTGGCTGGATTATTGCAACCGCTAGACGTTCCTGGCTGGAAGTGGGAACATATTTCCATGGACTTTATAGATGGTCTGCCCAGAACCAGAAAAGGAAATGACAGTATTTGGGTGATCGTAGATCGATTCACGAAGACCGCCCATTTCATACCTGTTAGATCAAACAGAACTGCTCAGAGTCTGGCGCAGATATACTTCAAGGAAATAGTTAGACTACATGGAGTGCCGCTTAGTATAGTCAGTGATAGAGATATAATATTTACTAGCAAATTCTGGGAGGCATTTCAAGTCGAACTGGGAACGAAGTTGAACTTGAGCACCGCTTATCATCCTCAGACAGATGGTCATACTGATAGGGTAAATCGTATACTAGAAGATCTATTGCGGGCTTGTGTTCTAGATTTTGGTGGATCATGGGAAGACCATCTGCATTTGGATGAATTCTCATATAACAACAGCTACCAAGCGAGTCTAACAATGTCACCATTCGAAGCGTTGTATGGTAGACCGTGCGGATTTCCTGCTTGTTGGGTCGAACCCGGTAATAGACTTGTGTTAGGGCCTGATATGATCAGAGAAGCGACCGACAAAGTCGATTTTATTAAGAAACGATTACTCGCCGCTCAAAGCCGACAAAAAAGCTATGCCGATAGGAGAAGAAGGGATATATCATTTGTTGTTGGCGACTATGTATATTTGAAAGTATGGCCGATGAGAGGAGTTATCCGGTTCGGTAAAACTGGGAAGTTGGCGCCCAAATTCATTGGTCTGTTTCCTATTCTGGAACGGATCGGAACTCTCGCTTATAGGGTTAAATTGCCTGATTGGTTGCCTAGAGTTCATGATGTATTTCACATATCTCAACTTCGAAAGCACGTTCATGATCCAGACTTTATCGTGGAAGAAGCAGCTCAAAATGGTATTGAAATTACTCCAGAATTAGCTGTGAGAAGAGAGCCCCTCAAGATCATCGGCAAAGAAACCAAAGAGCTGAGGAACAAGAAAGTTCACTTAGTCAAAGTGCAATGAAGTGGAGATCCGTGAGATTGTACTTGGCAAACTGAGGAGAGCATTCAGAAAGCCTATCCTAGATGCCGAGTGGATATCTCTGATTGACTCCGGTGCAAGGTACATTTACCATGCTTTGCATTTCCAATTAGCTCTCTACTTTGTTGTTATTTTCTTTCCATGGATGTGCACTTTTAATTCTGTACTCTGAATGATTTTAAAATAATATAGAAATTGATGAGTATATTTTTGAAAAGTTAAAAATAATTTGATTGTTGTTTGTGTTGTGTGATAGTAGATTTGATTAATTAAAATTATTAAAATGATAGTTAATTTAATCCATAATAGAATGAATGGTAGAATTTATTCGATTATATCACACATTGAACTGATTAGAAAATAGATAGAATATATACATGTGTATTATATATGTTTGAATAGGTAAATGGATAGCTGTTGAGTAAAGAATTTATTTGCGTGCCCGACAAATAGGTAAACCTGAATGAGTTGGATGCGAAATATTATTATATTAACTCATGTGAATGCCATTGGATGCGGAGTGCTGGTTACTCTGTGTGTAATAATAAACGTCGCCATAGGGTAGTAACAATTAATTTTGAACTACATTACATGGCATACTTCTGAAGATAGGCATACTTCATCATATACCACATAAACATTTGGAGCTTGTGTGACGAGGTGGAAGATTTACCATACGAGCCAGAGGCTTGTATGGCGATGACTATATTTTACAGGTTGAACTGATGACTGATATGACCATATAAAATTGTAACGATAAAATGGCCAGATTAATAAAAACCCCACACGGGTCTGGAGTTGACCATAATCACGTCTCTCTAGTTATTAGATACGGCACATGGACTATTTATTTCCCACACGGGACGAGGTGACGAGGGTTTATCCTCTGGAGCATTTAAAATACACACTCCCTCAGGCTTTGATAGGGTGATGAGAATTTATTCTCTGGAGTTATTATCAATACACGCTCCCTTGTAAACACCAGAATATATCACTATAAACATGGGTATGCTTATTAGGATTTATTGGGTACCTAATACGACCCAATAAATTTCCAAACCTCTCCCCATACAAAGGAGGTTATGGCGAAAATTTTCGAAAATTCCGGTGTTAGCCAAATTTTTGGAAGATTTTGAAAATTCTCAGAAAGTGAAAAGTTGGAAAATGGAAGCCAGATTGAACGTAGAGTTGATTAATCAAACCGCTTTCGACTTTGTTCCTTTTCGGGGACGAAAAGTTTTAAGTGGGGGAGATTGTAATGATCCGGAAAATATGAACCAATTTAAAAAATTTAAATTGGCTAAAATAGTGGGTTTTAAATATTTAAAATAAATATTTTAAATAATAGCAATGAAATGTAAGTTTGAATCGACATTTGAAAATAAATATAATCACTTTGAATTATAAACAAGGCCTGAAATGGCGCGGTAGTTTCAAAATTTGAATTCAAAATTTGTCGAACTGTACCGGGTGCAAAACAAAACGGATTTGAGTGAAACCAAAAATATTTAAATTTGTTAGTGAATACCTTTCTAACGAATCTGAAAAATCGAAGTTTCATAGCGGAAAGCAAAAGCTATGACTAAATGAATTTTCAGAAAGGTCGTTATGGAATTTATATAGCCCGTGAAATTGGCCATTTTGCATACGACCTCGGAATTCGACGAAACCACTTTTGTTGGATCCGGGACGTGAAGTTATTGCTAGGTTTCAAATTTCATAATTTTTGAAGCTAGTATGTAAGCATGGCAAAGGAAAACGTGTTTTGGTCAATTACAGTTAAATAGGATCGACCAAAAATGGGCCTTTTTGTAAATGGTCTCAGAATTCAATGAAACTAGTTTTTTTGGGACCGTACCATCAAAACATAGCCATATTTATTTTTCTGGAATTTTTCGAATCAGTTTGTGGCCCTAGAAAATTGAAATGTACGTTCAAATAAAATATTAAATGTTTTATATTTTAATTTGAAGGAAAACTGACTGAAACAGTCGAATGGGCCTACGAAACATATCCCATTATGTTCGAAATGAGGGTAAAACGCTAGGGACGACAGTCGTTGGGTTTAGATTGGTGGTCGTGTCAGAAAACCCCTTTTCAAACCCACCAGCCAAATAGATTTTTTATAAAAAAAAACTTTTTTTCTCTCTACCCGATCGAAGGCGGAAAAGCCTTCCAACCTTCAGCCCCGATTCCGACCGCCTTGTCCCTCGTTGACCCCCGACACTTTGCAACTTTTTGAAGATCTCCTCGAGGGCATCAAATCCATAGCAGCCTCACCACCCCTCGTCGCGTATCGAAGCCGAATCGACCTCTCAAAGGTCCGGCCTTTGGACTGCCGCCACGCTAGCTGGGCCCCACCGAGCTACCCCCAACCACCACGCGCCTGTGCTCCTTCCCACCCTCTTCAACACTATATAACCTAATCTTCGTATCGTGCAACGGTTTGTGAGCTAGATCGAAACCTAGTTTTGAACCAATTCTGAGAGGTACGGCTTTGATTATTTTGAACTGGAAATTACACTTTTAAGTGTTGCAAACTTTGAAAAATCATATCTTTTTGCTATGTGGTTGAAATTCAGTGAAACAAGAGACATCAGGAACGTGAGGACGTCTTCTACATTCTAGAAGAGACCGTATATTTTTCTGATCCTTCTGCTATTTTTGGTGGAGTGAAACCCACGGTGAGATTTCTAAATTATAAACGATATGGAAAACGACGATGTATAAATTATATAGACAATGTATGAGTTATATCAGCGTTGTACACCTCATGTATAAGCGTTGTATAAGTTGTACGTTCGATGTATAAGTTGTATATGCGTTGTAAAAATTATATATGTGTTGAAATATAAGTGAAATGCTATATATATATATATATATATATATATATATATATATATATATATATATATATATATATACGCCCCTCGTCCACAAACCATGGACGATATTTATTGGTTGTGATTGGTGTGAAAATTGATTGGTAGCGAATGGTTGATTGAAATTGTTTGTGGTTAATATTGATTGTGGTTGAAAAATACCCGTTTGTGGTTGAGAAATATTTGGTTGAAACCACATAGGATTAGTTTGTCGAAATGAAATAAATATATACATGCCGCCTGCGTGCGAACTAGATGCATGATTCCCCATTGTCAAAAACCGCGAGGTTTTAAGGTAGCACGAGGAGCCGTACTAGGGATGGTCCCGATTTTAACTACCCTGCCGTTATGCTACCGAAATTTTGATTAATATTCATGTGTTTGAATTATTTTCATTTGTTGAAACTATATTTATTCGTTGAATAGAAAACCTTCATGTGTTGAATCGATATTTATTCGTTGAATTGAAATTCATGTGCTGAATGGTATTCATATTTTGAAATAAATTGTTTTAATATAAAAATCACATTTTTATCTATATATATAAACTATAGAAAACCTTCATGTGTTGAATCGATATTCATTCGTTGAATTGAGATTCATGTGTTGAATGGTATTCATATTTTGAAATAAATTGTTTTATAATAAAAATCACATTTTTATCATCTATATGAACTATATAAAATAATCTTGTTTTGAAAGAAATTGTTTTATAATAAAAATCCTATTTTTAATACCTATATGAACTATATAAAATAATAGTGTTTTGAAATGAATTGTTTTACAATAAAAATCACATTTTTGTTATATACATGAGTTGTTAAATATAATGAAGTATTGAAATAGAAGGCAGTTAGATAAAAATATCATTTTTATCAAATGTATGAAAAGAATATAGCTTTGAAATCGAAGAATCAATATATATATATATATATATATATATATATATATAGAATCGAAATATATCGAATAACGAAGCTGCAGTTCGTATTTTGAAACCGTGACTTCAAACGATTATACGGGAGATCCGTCCATCGGATTTTCCCGAAACCGCAACCGTTGGGTTCGCTTTGGAAATATCTTTCCAACGGCACCAACTTTGTAAAAATCCAACGGTTGGATTGTCTGGAATGTTTAATTCAAATCTGAAGAAAAACAGCGCCAGAATCGATTATATTTATATATTTATATAAAAATAATTATATATAATAGAATAACGACACTGCAGTTCGTATTTTGAAATCGAAACTTCAAACTATTATACCGGGAGATCCGATCGTCGGATTTTCCCGAAACTGGAACCGTTGGATTCGTTTTGAAAAGATCTTTCTAACGATGTAAATTTTGTGAAAATCCAACGGTTATATTTTCAGATATGTGTAAATCAAATCTGAAGAAAAACAGCGCCACTGCCGTGTTATGGCCCGAAGCGTCGTTTTGAATAAATTAGCTATTTTAAAATAAATAAAAATAGCGATAAATCGTTATAAAATAATATAAACGATATGGATGTGAAATATAGAAAATAAATGAAGGTTGGCTAAGTCGAATGGTTTCTCGGGTATTGATCTGATGTTGGTTTCGGCCTTCGGGGTTAATATCTGGGAAAGCGTTCTCTTACTGATTGACGATTAGCGACTAATGAATTGAAATGATGCGTATGTATGTTAGTGTTGCACTTGTTAATTATATACGCGAGTTGCTCAGAAAGACCGGGTTTATCCCATCCTAAATAACTGAATCGACGATAAGAAATCGAAGATAAAGACAGTGGTCGAAGACCGGAGATCTTCACCTCGTTTGGATGGTAACCGAGGTCCTGATTGGGAGGCATCCCGAAATATGGATAATGAGTGGTGATCGTCCAGGCGTACGTGGTGATCGATGGGTTTGCGAGGTATATAGTGCCTCCGGTTTCGTTCAGACCCAGAACGGACTTGCAAATGGACAGTGTGTCTGACATTGGAGTTTATTCTGTGTGATTGATAGCCATCAGTTGCACGATGTGAATTGCCTGTGTGGCATGCTAAGATGTTGTGATCAGGGCTTCTGTTGAAAAGCAAAGTCTTGTGGTGATGATCAAAGCACCGCCTGTGTGGCGTAGCTTTGTGTATAATGTGAAATTGCGAGCCTCACACCCCGGTATGAACTAGAAACGGGAGCAGGACCTCAGGGAGGGCATGCGTTTCATTCTAGATAGGAGATGTGTCGGTTTTTTTACACGACCTGACATTTTACTTATGTGGTTGTTACTGTTGCGAGGTGCCTCGGTTTGATCGGACGATCCGGGTCCGATGGAGTCATTCGTTGGCTCATTTACGCCCCATAGGGCGGGGAGACGTATTGCTCAGGCATTTTAATCCACATAGGAGGACCGGCCCTGACGATCCAAGGGTCACTCGAGCTCTGATCCTAAGACATGGTAGGCTAGATTGTCTCGAAGTCGGTAAGCACTATCTTTTGCCTTGGTTCCTGACGGAAATCCAATTTCCAAATATGTGACTGTGCAGTTTGATTGTGTGTGTGTGTATATATATATATATATATATATATATATATATATATATATATATATATATATATATGGCGACATGATATATGGTACCCATGCCGTCTATGATTGATAGTTATGATGGAAATTGTTTTTGAAACATATAAACACTAGTAATAATATCAAATGCTTTTGTTTTATTCGTATCAATCATATTTTGGCCATTATAAGGTAAAACTCTATCCTCCGGTTTGCGTTGCATTGTGTGATGGGAACTGAGTCTTATAATGGCTTCATTTTTATAAAAAAAACATTGCGATATTCAAAAGAATTATTTGTTTTAAAGCACTGGCGATCCAATGGAGTAAACCTGTTCCACGAAAGTGGCGTGGTCCTGTGATTAGCCAAATTATAAATGTGTTGAGTAGATTTCTCATACCAGTCCCATGACTGACTCGTAGTTTGTTTCACTTTCAAACTCGGGTGCCCCTTTTTCTACACGAGCAGCCTTGTATTCAGGTTTTTACTGGCTCTTTCTGCTGAAGATGGGTTCTATTATTTATCTCTTTTTATGTTGTTCAGCTCCTGTTGTACATATTTTGTTTGTTTTCCTCTGTAGACATTTATGTATTGCTGAACTGTATTTGTACTATGTATGATCCTGTATACTGTGTGACTCTGATGATTAGGTTTATCTAGTATATTCTATTGTGCATTTTCTGGTGTATTTATTTAATTTCTATTCTGTTATTACCTGTTTCTGTGTTATATTCCAAGGATTACCCTTGCCACCGTCAGTACGGGGTTTGGGGTCGTCTCATTTTCTTTTTATTAGTTTTCTGGTTTCCAGTGTAATTTGGGTTGGACTTGTGTTATTCAGTCAACTCAAATGGTACCGGAATTTCGGGGCACTACAGTAAACCAGGATCCTGTGAATATAAATTTGCAAAACCAAAACTACGAGCTGCCCGTGTGGAAAATAGGGGCACCCAGAGTTTAGGTTAAAACAATAAACTCCATGTAAGTCATGTGACTGGTGTGAAACTAAAACAGTTATTTAAAAGTTTACTTTAAAATCAGATATATCAAGGGACCACGCCGTATAACACGGAATGAGTTTTCTTCCAAGAATACCAGTGCATAAAACAAACAGCGCAATGATTTTTGGAAAATGAAGCTATTATAAGACTAAGGTCCCATCACACAATGCAACGCAAGCGGAGGATAGAGTTTTACCTTATAATAGCCAACCATGCTTGGTACATTTAAAACAAATCATTTTGATACTATTATAGCGTAAATTGTATAAAACAACTTCAAATATAAATGTATCAATCATAGACGGCATAGCATCCCATGCTACTATGTCGCCAATACTAGGCTCTAATATTAAAACCGCAAAGGCACGTATTGGAAGTTGGATTTCCATCTGTGAACCAAGGCAAGGGAACGTCCTTCCCGCTTCGAGACAATCTAGCCCATGTCTCAGGAACAGCCGCAACTGCACCTTGGATCGTCAGGGCCAATCCACACGGAGTGGATTAAAATGCCTGAATAATGCGTTCCCCACCCTATGGGGCGTAAACTGGTCACATATTGACCAAACCATACATCAGCACCGTAGTGACCGATATAACCCAGGCGCCTCGCTATCCATTATCCACATAAGTAAAATGCCTAGGCTTGCAAAACCCAAACACCACTCCTAGCTAGAAGGAAACCCATGCCCTCCCTGATGTCCTCTCCCGTTTCTAGTTCACACGGGGTGTAAGGCTCGTGAATTAACGCTATACACAAAGTTATGCTATATTAAAGCCGTGCTTTGATCATCAACCACAGGACTCTGCTTTTCAACAGAAGCCTTGATCATTTGCATCTCAGCATGCCACACAGGCAACTCACGCTATGCAACCGATGTCTATCAATCACATAGAATGAAATCCGATGTCAGACACACATCCATTTACAAGTTCGTTTTGGGTCTAAACGAAACCGGAGGCACCTTATTCCTCGTCCCATATGCCCAATACAGGAGAGAGGTCCTCGCATATCCGCTCGATCTCCAAGTACGTCTGGACGATCACCACTTATTACCTCGTCTTGGGTGTATAGCCCAATCAAGACATCAATAATCATCCAAACGATGTGAAGACCTTCGGTCTTCAACTACCGTCTTCATCGTCGACTCATCGCCGATTCAGATAATCAGAATGGGACAAACCTGGTCTTTCCGAATAACTCGCGATATTATAAAAAAGTGCTACAAAAACACAACATACGCCTCATTCCAATTCTGAATGTTTCTTTATTTAATTATTCAAATCCTTTGGGAAAGTTTCCCATTAATTTTATCAAAGATAAATTCTGTAAATTTATTCTTTAATCTTCCTTTGGTTATCGATTCAAACCAAATTTAGATTTATCCAAACTAGTCGGGGTTAGCGAAACTTACCGAAGTAATCCTATATTTAATTTCCCAATCCCAACCTATTTATCCCATGGAGTAAAACTGGTAATACTCCATATCTAACACCACGGTGTTACCGGTAAATTTAATTACCATTTCACATTCAAATCTAATTAAAGATTTAACTATCGCTTGGAGAAAAACTGGTGATACTCCATTCTCGACCATTTCTTGAATTCGGTAGTTTTAGTTATCAGATTCAGCTTTCAATCTATTTAAAGATTCATTAAAAATCCATTTAGTTTTAATCTCCAAAAATAATTACTTAATGATTTATTCTTTTTTAAATCTTAATTAAAGATTTATTATTTTCTTAACTGGGTTTAAGAACAATGTTACTGAAGACACCGTTCACGACAAACCCAAAATCCAATTTGATATTAAATACAAAGCTTTGAATAGAAAATATATCGGCTTATATTCAATATCAAATTATGAAACTAACAAATATCGTATTGGAAACAAAGATATAAATATATCTTGCAAATTTCCATAACAATATCTGTATAATCACGAAATCCAACATCAAAATATTTCAAAGATAATTTCGATTCATATCCATTCCAATTCATATATTGGAAATTCTAGTTATTTTTAAAACCAATACAAATCCAATTCATTTATTTTAAAATATTGGATTATAATTCTAGTTCATAACTAGTTCATTTTGATTAAAATATTTTTTTATCTTTTCAAATATGGAACTTTTCATCCCAATTCTTTTCAAATTATTTAATATGATTTTACACAAATTATTGATATTTTTAATAATTTTATTAAGGCCCGTATAATCGATTTCCATAAATGGTCATCGAACTGCACTTATAATGACCATTTCCGAATTGGATCTGGACATAATTCCAAATCCAAACATTAGATTTCAAATCTCTTATATTCGTTGGAAAGCTCTTTTCGATACGAACTCATCGGTTCCGGTTTAGGAGAATCTGACGGTCGGATCTCCCGTAATGTCAATTCGAAGTCAATTGTCGAAATTCGCGAACGGTCACAGCACGGCGTGTTCTATTCAGGCAATTTAATATATATAACATATATGTATATATATTGTTGATTTCCATTTTAAAACATATTTTATAAATCATTTTAAATTCGTTTTAAAAAAGATTTCAACTTCATATTCAATTTTGAATGAAATTTGAATATTCCTTTATAAGTCCGTTAAAAATTCATTTTAAAACGATTTCAATTCCTTTTCAAATTTCAAATCAAATTTGAATATTCCTTAATAAATTCGTTTTAAATTCATTTTGAAATGATTTCAATTCCATTTCAAATTTCAAATCAAATTTGAATATTCCTTAATAAATTCGTTTTAAATTCATTTTAAAACGATTTCAATTCCATTTCAAATAAAATTTGAATATTCCTTAATAAATTCGTTTTAAATTCATTTTATTACGATTTCAATTCCATTTCAAATTTCAAATCAAATTTGAATATTCCATACCATTTCAATATTAAAATGATAATATTTTCAAAATATCAAATTTTGAAATCACTTTTCGATATTCATTGTAAAATGAATAAAATTGACAAAATTGTGGTTTGTGTTAAAATGGCGTTTAACTACTTAACACGGCTTCACATTTCAATATTCACTGAAAATTATTTTAAAATATTCATTAATTCTGAACTGGAATCATACGCAGTCAATTACCACATAATTTGATTTATATGAATTTCATACACACATGTACACGACAATATTCAAACACAGTCAACCATCATCCAGAGTGCATTACACAACTGCATAAGCGTTAAATATAAATAATTAACGCTTACAATAGCCTGTCAACCCATCAATTGACATACAACTAAATATTGGGATTAGTGTATGTCCAATATCAACCCAATACCCGTGTGGGGTTTAAAACAACAAACACAAATTTTATTTGTGCAGTTGGGCGATGTGTAAAATTTATTGTCCAATCCATATCAGTCAAATGGGCGTACATAAACAAATCGTCTGATTTGTTAATGAATATTTGTTTTATTCATATACACTTTAAAAATTATATTTTTAACGATAAAATGTTTTATTCAACACAACAATATTCTATTCAGTTCATATATACAATCAAAATGATATTTTTATTGTACAAATATTTTATTCAACACATGAATATTTTATTCAATTCATCTATACAATAAAAATGATATTTTTATTGTACAAATATTTTATTTAACACATGAATATTTTATTCAGTTCATCTATACAATAAAAATGATTTTTTTTATTGTACAAATATTTTATTCAACACATAAATATTTTATTTATTCCATTCCACATCATAATCAATTTTAACAACACAATAAGATCAAACAAGTCTTTCATGGTCTATGGACGACGGGGAGCAGTTCTTATACGTAGTTATAAAACAAATAACTATACAAGAAATTTCAGTGAGGAGTTCTCACCTTTGGTTTCCACTCCGTCGGTTCTATACTGGACGATGGTTTGGATTTACCCAACATTCTAACTCCATCTTTTCATGCTGTTCATAATAAAAAATCACATTTTTATTTCAACGCTATATGGACAAAAATCACTTCGCTATATTTATGAAAATCAATTTTTTATCACGACGTTCATATTAAAAAAATCAAATCTTTATAGCGCTAAAAATCATAAATTTATCTAAGCAACATCCTATTCTTTTATCTAGTTAAAGATCACATTTTTATCTAGTAAAATCGCATTTTTTTAGGTAAAAATTATAATTTTTTCAAACTAAAAATTATATTTTTATATAATAAAAGTCAGAGAATGAACCCATGATTTATATACTATAATCAGAAAATGAAATTCAAAGTAATTTACCTCTTTTTTCTGGAAAAGGGGGGATTTGCTGCTCACGTTGAACAGGAGAGAGGGGGTTTTCAGAGGAGCGAGAAGAGAGTATGTGGAGGGAGAGGATGCTGGATGGGAAGGGAGTGGCGGCCGGTCAGTTTGGGCTTAGGGTTTGCGGGCTAGGGCGTTGGGGCTTTTAGGGAAGGGAGGGAGAGAGGAGAAGGCATAACGGAGGAGGGCGGCGAACGGAGGAGGAGGTGGCAGCAGTCTCCAGCGCGGCGGCATCGGCCGTAGAGGGGCGATAGGGTCTGGTGGGATCAGGTTTTAGTTTCTACTTCTTCTTTTTTTGTTCTGCGTTGACCGTTATGAGTAAAAGGGGGGGTGAAGGTTATATAATATATATTATTTTATTATATTGTCCAAAGAGTCAGTTTTCAATTTGAACCCCGAATCGAACCCAACGACTATCACCCCTAGCTAATTACCTCCATTCCGAACACAATGGGATGTGACCCGTAAGCTAGTTCGACCTTTTCGATCAGTTTCCACTAAATTTAAAATATAAATCATTATATTTCAAATTCAAACGCACCTTTTAATTTACCGGGGCCATATACGGACTCCAAAAATTCCGAAAAAGTAAATCTGGCTATCCTTTGACAATACGATCCTAACAAAACTAATTTCGTAGAATTTGGAGACCGTTTGAAAAACGGTCATTTTCTAGTTGATTAAATTCAAACTGAATTGACCAAACACGTTTAAATCCACCATTCTCACATATTGATTCCAAAAATTATGAAAATTGGAATCTAGCAATAATTTGACATTCGGGATCTAACAAAAGTGGTCTCGTCGAAAACGGAGGTCGTTTGCAAAATCGTTATTTTTAAGGGCTATATTTCCATAGCGACTATTCTGAATTTTCAACTGGGTATAACTTTCTATTCCTACTATGAAATTTGGAATTTTCAGATCTGCTGGAAATATATTTTCAAACAGATTCAAATATTTCTAGTTTCACTAAAATCTGGTTTATTTTGAATCCTGTACATTCATTTGAAATTTGAAATCGAATTTTCAAACTACCGCGCCATTTCCAATTCCTTTTATAATTAAAATAAATATTTATATTCTAATTTCGTTTTAAATAAATTTATACTTTCTAATTCTATTCAAAATAAATTTTTAGTCATTATTATTAAAAATGAATCATTTTTAATATTCCAAATTCATTAAAATTGCCAAAATAAAAAATTTAATTGGTTTTGATTTTTTGGGTTGTTACGATCTCCCCCACTTAAAATATTTTCGTCCTAAAAAAGGAATGGAGCTAAAGTTGTTAAACTAATCAACTCAACTTTCGGTTTGGCTTTCATTCTTCAATTTTTCAGTTCCTAAGAATTTATAATTTTTCAAAAATTTGGCTAACACCCTAAATTTTCGAAAAATTTCGCCGTAACGACCTTTGTACGTGGGGACACTTAAAACCGCAACTAGCCTCACAGGGCTCTCATCAATCCAAAAGAAAAGGAGAACGCCAAGCAGCCAGCCTTAGGCTCATAAACCTTTAAAAAGAAAAAGAAAATTGCCAAGCGGCCAGCCTTAGGCTCATAAACCTTTTAAAAGAAAAAGAAAATTTCCATGTGGCCAGCCTTAGACTCATAAACCTTTTAAAAGAAGAAGAAAACTAGTAAACACGTACCTATTTGTCGGGCACAAAATTTTATTTCTCTTCTTAGCAGTTTAACCATAATCTGTTCAACAATGTGTATATGTACATGTATGCATTTCTAAACAATTTCCAACTCAGTTCATATTTGACACAATTTGGCTAAATGGTTCCGAATTTTAATTAATCAAACCAATAATCAAACAACTCAAAAAGCAATCAATTAGTTGATTATCGTTTCAAACATATATCTTTAATACATGTAGTCAAAAATCATATTTTGATGCCAAATCACAACAATAACCCTATCTATGTTTTTGTTCTCACACCAGTGAATTGGAAATATACAGATATCCCACTTTCGAAACTCGAAGGCAAGTGCTGATGATGACATGCCATCATTACAACCATCTCTAGGTGACAAGAGTGTGATTCTATATCTATATAGTATATTTGAGACTTCGTTTACATGTTGACCAGACGTATATTAAAATCTTCATATACTTGATTGTGCAAATTCAATATAAAGTAAATATTCAAATACATATAACATTGTTTAAATTTTCAAAACAAAATTTGTTTTCATTTTTATTTAATAAAATTAACACTCTTCGCACTCGTTCTAGGATACTACTGATCCGATCTCTAACGAGTCATTCTCCTTGGATATTACTAATCCAATCTCTGATGAATTCTTTCATTTAGTTCTAATGTGTCTTATTCTCGAGCTCTGTAAACCAAAGCTCTGATACCAACTGAAACGACCCGAACTTCCCCAGAAGGGAAAGCCCGGATTGAGTTGAGAACACGACAAATCAAAACACAAATAGAAAAACATTTCATTGCTTATTACAACAATATACATCAGAGTACAAGAATATACAGAGTATGAATAAATAATATACATTCGATAAATATCATATATTTACAAATTACAATGCAGCAGGAAAATAATACAAAATCACAACTGAAAGGAATATACGGATACAGAGCTTTCCGAATATCATTCCAGCTATAAACCAAGATCCTATAAATATAAATCTGCAAAACCAAAACTACCAACTGCTCGTGTGGAAAATAGGGGCACCCAGAGTTTAGGTTAAAACAATAAACTCCAGGTCAGTCATGTGATTGATGTGAGAACTAAAACAATTATTTAAAACTTTGCTTTAAAATCAGATATATCAAGGGACCACGCCGTATAACACGGAACGGATTTTCTCCTAAGAATACCAGTGTATAAAACAAACAGCGCAATGCTTTATGAAAAATGAAGCTATTATAAGACTAAGGTCCCATCACACAATGAAACGCAAGTCGGAGGATAGAGTTTTACCTTAGAATAGCCAAACATACTTGGTACGTTTAAAACAAATCATTTTGATACTATTATAGTGTAAAGTGTATAAAAAAATTCAAATATAAATGTATCAATCATAGACGGCATAGCATCCCATGCTACTATGTCGCCAATACTAGGCTCTACAATTAAAAACGCAAAGTCACGTATTGGAAGTTGGATTTCCATCTGTGAACCAAGGCAAGGTATCGTCCTTCCCGCTTCGAGGCAATCTAGCCCATGTCTCAGGAACAGCTGCAATTGCACCTTGGATCATCAGGGCCGGTCCACGCGAAGTGGATTAAAATGCCTGAACAATGCGTTTCCCCACCCTATGGGTGTAAATTGGTCATATATCGACCAAACCATCCATTGGCACCGCAGTGACCGATATAACCGAGGCGCCTCGCTATCCATCATCCACATAAGTAAAA